>SRQG01000415.1:0-22852 GCA_018360325.1 Claviceps aff. humidiphila group G2b | reverse complement strand
CATAGGCACACCAATTGCGGCTTCAGCCTTCAAGATGAACCGCAATCGCCAACAGTCATCGCACACTGCACAGTCGGGAGCTGCCCATGCCATGGTCTTACAAGGTTGATATATGGAATCTGGGATTACTGGTAAGTAAATTGAAGCTCATTTTTTTCATCTTCTTCCAGATTTCAACTATTGCTGATGTCAACTGGTTTAAGGTTAGTCTGTCTGGGAAACCTCCCGCGCTTCTGGTAAAGAGGGACATGCGTATTTGGCGGCTGCGAATCCTCATCAAGAGACAACTATAGTAGAAATTGACGGCGACACTCTCTGTGTTTTGGAGGAGGCAAAGCACCACTACAAACGTCAGCCATTTTCCCGGTTGGCGGAGGAATAGCTGCTCAATACCTATGTAGTACTTACTTGGACCGTGGACGATGTAATGAATGTAATATAAAGCTACTATATATAGTTTATTAATATGATAGCCATTTCTCTACACGCTTTTGACTGTGCAAAGATTTCACTCGTGCCAAATATTGCAAGCGCGTAAAATATTGCAAGCGCGTAAAAGCTTACGGACGTGCAAAATCTTACGGGTACACAAGCTTTCCCGTGCTCTGCAATATGACCGAAATCCGTGCCCTTACAGCGGAGTCCCCTGTTACACTGTGTGGTACTTGCAGGTTGTGTGCTCTTACGGGGGGACCCACAAGGTAACCAATGCTCTTACAGAGAAGGGGGGTCACACGCGAAGGTACCTAGATCATCATCATCTTTTTCCCACACCGTCTCACAAGATCATAAGGTACCTAGTGTTCTAACTTCTGGCCTTTTTGGCGGATCGGCAGGGATATCCGATTCTCAACAGGATGAATTCCGTAGGTACCTAATGTACCTAGGTAGGCGACGTTGACATCAAACGAAGTGGGCTGCTGTCAGGATCTCCGTAAGGCCAAATGCGGACGTGGGCGTGCACAATCGCCGAGAAGATTGGGTACGTGGCACCGCAATGTCGCCGACAATTGCATGAAGTGTCAATTGCATGATAGTTCAACGCTGGATAATAATTCTACACATCTGAATAAGAATCCACATCTTTGATCTCTGAAGAAACGCGTGCAGAAAAGTCGACACGCTTTGTCTTACTCTGCGATCGCAGAAACTCGCATGAATTGGCAATTGCTTGTCATTTGTCTTGGTGGAAATATCTCTCAAGAAAGATTGTACATACCGTGTCATCCGCACCACTTAGGCTGCAAATAGAAAGTAATGCAGCGAATATCACCCTGAAAAGAAACAGCCTGTAGGCGACTGTAATGCTGTTACTTTCCAAGAAGAATTTCGAGTATCACCTCCACCAAGAAAATAACGCCCAACGCCAAATTGAGACACATTTTGGTCACCACACCTACATATTCATTTCACATTTCTGCAAACGGACCATTTAATATGTAAAATGTGTGATTGAGCAGAGTCTTTCATTCGTCTAGACTCTACAGAATGACTCAATTGCGTATGTCTAGCATGCGAGCTGGCCTGAATACGTAGAAGTGAAGTTATTGCGTGTGAACCACCAGAATGCCCAATGTGTGACGTATGGTTGGAACTTGGCCTACGGAGTAGTCATTCCTCGTCCCGTCCCTACGCCGTGGCCGCATCCCATCATCGGAACTCCGAATGCCCGATGCGTAACCTCAAGAAATTGACCATACGTGAACAATACCCTGGTCATCAAGGATTCAAGGCTTGTTTGTACATAGGTAGTCTAACAGTGCTTAATTGGGCACTAATAAGAATGATGCATCTACGGAGAACGAAGGTACGGAATGTACTCCGTGTGGTCTATAAATTATACCCCATACGGAGTAATTTGATTCCTAACTTTGAAGGACAGTGCATGCAATCTCCTCAAATTCTTCGCACTCTCATAAAACTAAACGACGACGACTGCCACCCACATATTACAAGGATCACACATCGCTTTACCTAGCCACCCGACGCTATCGCGATGCGCGACGGCTGACAAGCCTTGAACGCGATGTCGGAATACTTTCGGCCAGAATCACGGTCCCCCATGCCGTCATCACATCGCCGGCGTCATTGCACGAGACGAGAAGCTACAGATTAGCTACCTAGTGTCATCACCGCTGGTGTTGGGAAGGCCCCTAGCAAGAGAGGAAACGCGCGGCGATTTTGCCCCAGATAACATTGACGAATTCTAGGATTGCCAAGACTCACTTCTTCTCATTGGAGACCCCGAGGACGGCATAAGCCTTCGCGGCCGGCCACGAGTATCCCGGAAAAAGCAGCAGACAGTCCTATGCCACCTGCCAGTGACAGGCAGTCGAGTCGGACATCGTCATCAGCACTGCCGCCGATCGGGAGCCGACTCAGGTATCTGCGCCAGCTACAGAGCCCGGCGAGCCTCTTCCTCCTATCTTGGATAGTTCTCGACGGTAATTTTGCCGGCGTCGACCTCTCGAGTTAGGAGTCACTGGTCAGCCACCGCTGGCCCTGTTTGCCTTGTGGTATACATCGCGTATCAGCGGCAGACCCCTCCGTCCGAGTGCCAGGCCTGTTGAACAGCGATATGAAACAAAAGAAAGAGAGGCCCTAGCCGCCCTCCGAGCTTCTAAATTGACGCGTCGCGACGAAAAGTGGATTATGCGGGGCCACTGTTCAAACTTCACTGAGGTACCTCCTAGAGGAGGTAGGTACCTACCTCTGTAGGTAGGTACCTCCCCGTGAGTTACATGTTCCACGACTTCATCAGACTGAGGGGTTCTTTCTTCATCGACACAACGCCGTCGTCAGTTCGAAATCGAATTACAGGCTGAATTGCTTCCAGATGGATTCTGAAGCTTCCACACGCCCGCCAGCTCGTCCTTGTGCTCGGCCTCATGTAGACTCTCTTTTAGCCACATTGTCGCCCTGGGACCTGCTCTATCTGCGCGATGGGTTCCGCAAGGGCTACATCAAGATCACTGGCCTTGCCACCATCTGCGATCTTCCGGTCGAGATCCTTTCAGTCATCGCCCTGCAGCTTGGCCTGGAGGATCTCATCCGCTGTCGGCTGGTCTCCCGCTTATGGCATGCGACGTGGACATGCGGTGCTGTTGCAACTGCCGTTAGCCATCATCTTTTCCCGGGTCTACTAGAAAAGGCCGCCATGGACCAAGACCTTCGATGTCCAGAAGAGCTGCTCCGATCCTGCATCATCAGGCACCTTCGGCACAAGCACGCCGCACCCTTGAGATCGCGCTTCATCGCGTGGAATGGTAGGCAGTCGACGTCTGCGTCGGAATTATACAGAACCTGGCCTGAAAAACTGCCCTCGTTCCGAGACTGTGGCCCCGCGGCCTTTTACGATGAAGGCTTTTTTGCCTGGCAGGCAAGCTCGGCCAACGCCGTTATGCATGACCTTGGAGCTGGTCAGAGTCACTTGTGCAACTTCGCCAACTTTCTTATCAGCGGAGAGAGGCCGACACTCCAAGGAATGTCCAGCAGGCTTTTGGTCTTCGCCACAGGCAACTCTAATGCGTTGTGAGTTCACAAGTGATGCAAAGACATTCATAACCGCCTTCTTTCGGCAAAGCGATTCCTGACTGGACGGCTGCAGGAGAATATGGCACTTTCAGTCCAAAGACTGGAAGCGGATTACGTTGGCTGGCCCATTCGCACGATGCTATGTCCAGGGAGAGCAAGTCGCAGTATTGACCCGTCAAGGGATAATCATTAAGTGGTCATGGAGTGCATCAGCTGTTGAACTTGATCAAACTCATCCCCTGAATATGGCCCCTGAAGGTTACGACTCGGGCTTGTCTCTCCCCGGAGTGATTCTTCATCCCAGCCATTGCGATGTCACATATGTTGCTCGGATCTATCGATCCAAAGCTGAGGGTAAGTCGGAACTTCGCATGCTTTGCAGAATGTGCTGTTTCCTTTCTTTACATTTCTGACTTTGGACATACGTGTGTTACATCAGGTCCATATCCACACCCTCAAGAACGCAAATATCTGATGTCGGTGGTACGGTACCATGATGCGGTGCCTACACGCAGATGGCTGGAGACCATCCGAGAAGAATCAATCACCACTAAATTTTCTAGCTCGATGCATGCCAATTTCCATATGGCCCTGCTATGTGTCAAAATGAGCGCATACGGATTGTATAGTATTGGCACCGTGTTGACCCCTTATCCCGACCTTGTGCCAGGGCAATTTCAAGTCATTGAATTTGCGACAACAGGTTTTAATGTTTACAAGGAAGCCTTTGTACAGCGCCGATTTGACTTTGCAGACCAAAACAACCTTCGTTCATGCGAGGCTCTGCTTGATCCGATGGTATGGAATGGCTCTACTTATGGGGATTGCCTCACGACTTGGTACAATGACCACCTGATGATTCCCCGCCACTTCATTTCTTACGAGACTCGTATCCTCACCAGCTTGGACGCTGAACCGGTAGCCGAAATTTGCCGCATCTTCGCAGACGAAGACTTCCTCATTAAAGTCTCTAGTGATGGAATTTCAGTCTCGTCTTTTGCGACTACAGTCGGCAGCGGCAGCAGCTTCACTTCCGAAAGACTACTGACGAATGCACATCTAACCGTTGTTGTTCCGCGAGGCATCATACCGTTGGCTGATGACCCAAGTCACATACCTCCCATACCCCCCCAGTGGAATAATTACCTAGATTAGGTACCTAAAGTTACCTGTAGGTGGTCGAATCGCGCGCAGCGGGGCGGAACGCCAGCACTTGGTGGAACTCCAAGGACCAAGAGGACTGTGCACATGAAGATTTTCAAAGCACAATGTCATTGATTCCGAAACAATACCTAGTGCGGCCGCTTCTGGAAAAATGAAAGTCGAGTGTATTTTGTTTTTGTATCATGCTATTGCTCAACAATTGTATCTACGAAGAGGACCCGCCCATTCTGGTGATAACGCCCACTGGCTGCCCTACGAACAACTCGGTCCTGCCGCAGCCTGAACTCAAGACTTGGCCCTTGTCAAACTCTTTCCTTGTGACGCAAATGGATGCCCGTCTACATGCCTGGAATACCGGGCATCATGTTCTTCCAAAAAGAAAGGGGGTTCATCATGGACGATAAACCGCTCCCGAAGCCGCTCCCAAGACCGCTTCCGAGACCGCCCCCGCCGGCCGCAGGGACCTGGGGAGTAAAGGTGTTCATCTCAGGAACAGTTCCAGCGGCGGGAGCAGTGGCCGCGGTACCACCAGCAACAGGGGCAGTGGCAGCAGTACCTCCAGCAGCAGGAGCAGCAGCCGCGGCACCCGTGCCCGCGGAGGGGGCCTGAGTAGCAGGAACTGTAGTCACCTTGCTCTCCAGGAACTGAGGAGCAGCACCGCCCGCTTGGGGAATATAGTTGAGATGTGCTGGAGTGATCATGAGCGAGCCAGTGCACACCATATCTCCTGGGTTACAGAAGACCTTGACACGGTCAGCCGGGTAATTGGGGATCTTGCCACCGTTCTGCAAGTTCTTGGTGTAGCCAAACAAGACGGTAGCAACGATTTGGTTGCGGATTTCCGGGCTGGCGTTGCTGACTGCAGCGGCGGCGAGTGCGGCTCCTTGGCTATAAGTGTGTGAAATCACGAATCAGCTTCCATATTCTGGACTGAATTTAGGTCTGAGATTCTCATGCGAGCTCACCTGTATCCACCGGCAAGAATGCTAGATGTTGGACACTTTGTGTGTGCCAAGGTGAAGAGTCTACCCATCTCTGCGATGGCCGCAGGGCTTGAACCGGCCGGCATCGCATTCTCGGGAATACCAGCAGTATACGGTCCTCCAACGCCCTGGATCCAGACTTGTCCTTTTCCGAGTTGATTCGTCAGGGTATTCGCGACGGTAGGTCCAACTGAAGCGCCCTATACGTATAGAGACGATGACCCTCATTGTCAGCAAGATTCTATTCCAGGGCACGAAGCCACGAAGCCAGAGAAAGAGGAAGAAGAGAGATATCGTGAGAAGTGTCTAAGAGGGCAAACGAACCATGTTTCCTGGTTCAGTGGAACCTCGCGCAAATATGAAAATGGCCTTGGGGCAAGTCCCACTCCCACTCTCAAGATCATTGCGCGTCATGCCCCCCATGCCCCCCATGCCCATGCCCATACCAAATTGTCGTGCCTTCAGATCATTGACATCGCCAGCGATGCCATTGGATCTTACAACCTGTTCCGGGACAGGAACTGGGGCAGCCGCGGCCAGCGCGGTGAAGACTGAAGCCAAAAGAACAGACTTCATTTTGGTGATTTGAAGAGAAGACGCCACAAAACACAAAGGAGAAGAGGATGAAGAACGTTCATAAGATGGTGTTCCAGAAGGATATTTAAGTAAAGCTAGATGGAGGGGTGGGGGGGGGACCGAATATCCAGGGAGTCAGGGACCGATCACCCATGACAGTCTCGATACGCCAGCAGAGGTTCCTTCGTTTTGTTCCTTTCCCTCCAGGGCCCTCTCAAACGCGGACAACAACAACGTGGTGAGAAACGTGGTGACATCAAGTCATTGCTACGCGGCGTTCCGAATCCATGGCGTCAAACAACCGCCACGCCCCCCCCTCTCCCGGGAACCTGGGGACCCGCCACTACCCGGTCAAGAACAAAGCGTCCACCGTGCGTATCAAAACTTTTTTCCTCCAAATAAGACGGTTGGCGAAAAAAATCATGTAAGATAGCAGACCACCTGCGGGAGAGAGAGAACTTCGGCATCAAGAAAGCCGGCCCCGAGATCAAACAGGAAAGCCGCGAGATTACATGAAGAGAACCCGCCAGATGTCGGTCTGGGCGACGCCAGAGGAAAAAGAAAGCCAGCTCAAGAACATTCGATCGAATAGATCAAAGCGCAGGACCGACAAGCCGAGAGAAGATTTTCAGATTGGAAACAGCACTGCTTGTAAGCCGATGCCGATGAATTGACCCTCGACATGGCTCGCTCTCCTGCTCCATGTCATGATTCCTCTTAGCAGCAGTTCCTTAATTCTCCCTGTCCGAGTGTCCGTCCTACATTATACTCGAGTCCCGACAAGACAATGGTTCCGGGCGGTGTGGAGACCGGAGGGCCAACGCCAAACGTGCAGACTGGTTCTTCTGTCTTGTCGGCTCCTGTTTTACCACGCTTCTTTTCTCGCACGTTTGTTATGACTCGGCTAGTAGCGAGGAGAGCAGAAGTGGGGGGAAGGGCTCTCATCTGGAGACTGGCGACCAGTAGCGTGCCTCTCTCGTCTCCTGGAACAGGCTAACATGTCGTCGTTGAGAGAGCATGAGAAAACATGTTCATGGCGAGGTGAGAATTTGGCTCGGCATGTTGGTTGAAGCCTGCAGTGTGTTGTTGCCGCGGTAGGTGATGTCTCAGTGCTCACGAAAATATGGTCATGATATCGAAAAGGAAAGGCGTGGTTGTTTCTCGCTTATCTGAGTGGATAGTGGGGCGGAAGTGTGGTTCTAGCCAACAAGAACTGCGCGATCGACAACCCAGTTGATACCAGGTACCTAACATGTACCTACATGAGATGCCGAGGAACACAGGCCGGAAGTCCGGGCGGGATCTCCATTCCGTGGCTCTCGACCAGACATGTACCCGTAATCCATGCAATCCCGCACTTTTGCTTGTCATCACTGATCTCATTCCTCTTTACGAGTCGGAACGACGTGCGAATCCTTCGCGACGACCACTAGGTACCTAACATATAACGCGAGTAACCTGTTCCTGAGTTTTAGTCTCCGGACCGCGCTAGACTCATACGTTGGTCTTTGTTTGAGGCCGGAGGCGGCGCTTTGCTTTAAAGACTAAACCTTGCCGCGGCCGCTTCACCCGAGCGTGGCGGCAGACCAGCCGTTGACGTTGTAGACGGCAATAACTTTGCCGAGATACATGTACATTTTCTATTTACATGAAACTTGTGTTTCTATGCGGCAAAGGCGGATGGTAAGCCGGAAAAGGGGGAGAGTCTATTCATGAAAAGACCTGCCTGGAAGGTGAGGATATGAGAAGACATCTTCGTCGACATCAAAATCTGGCAGGGGGGCGAAACTGACAAGAAGAGAGACCGTGCATCGGCGCACGCACCTACGGAGTAGGGTATCTAGTAATCTACACGCGTGCTTGGTCCCCTTTTTTACACACTCACTCCCCTATCCTATGTATCCCCCACCATCATACCCCCCCTGGGCCTTTCTGTCTCTTTCCCCAAAGTTCATCCGGATTGCCGAATGAGGACGGAATAAGAGCATGTGAAACGACCAGCGTATATCGTGTAAGCGGGAGTTTCTGCCGAAGTCGAATTTATTCCTGAATTCCTCTTCTATGAGATTACGGCCCGTGATGCCGATGGTGGCAGCCGATCTGGAGACACAGTCGCCGTCGGTCAAGTGCCTGGCCCTAACCTGTTACCTGACAAGTAAGGGTCGCGGGACTTGTGGACTTTCAAACGTTCGTCCAGCAGGTTTGCCATCTTTCACAGAATATTCACGAAACTTGTATCGTTTAGTTGCTCCATCTTGGGACTCGGGAGAAAGCGTGCCGTCCCTTGGGAAGGGAGTGCGGCTCTCGCTCAGCCCGCATGCTTAATAATGTCGATCCGAGATTACGTTAAACCCTGCCAACAACAACAAACTTTCACCAACTTCATGATTCGTCTGACTGAGCACATTTTCTTCTTTACATCAACGCAATTGTGCAATGTGCATCTCATAACGGAGTGGCGGCGCCCGACTCTGTCACCTGTGACGCGGCACGCCTGCGGCCTGACTCCGAGTCTCCGACGAAACAGCCAGATGAGAAGACTCAAGACATTGCAAGCTTCGCTGTCCCCAATGACTTCTACTAAAAAGTTCCTTACATTAACACGGTACCTCGAAACACTCTTCTTTCCAATGAAGTCGCGTGGCGTCCAACAGTAATACCCATGGCGATCTCTTTGGCGAGACACAACATCGGCTTACACGGCGTGATTAACGAACGACTCACGAGCGTCGAGGTCTTGTGAAGATGACAAATCTGAGGCCCTTGGAGACTGTGCGGAGGCATCGGTAACTTGGTAGTTTTAAGTGATGTCACTGTGATGATCACCCTCAAAGAGTAAAGATATTATCTAAGATATTCTTTCTATTCACTCCCGTCCCGGATCCGAAAAGACGCTGTCGATGAGCTCTCTGCCTGGTGTCATGAAACCGGATTGCCTACTCCGTGCGTTAAGTGAACATAATGTGGCAGTGTTTGCAGTCTTACAGACTGGCTGCAGCAGACACAGCGTTCCATGTACATATGTACTCCGCAAATTTCATAAGCAGGGGCTAGAAGATCGGCCAAAATTCGTGATTGCGCTGATATCAGCGCCAAACCTTTTGAGGTAATCGTATACCTACCTACGTTATGCGCAACTGTGTACATGGGGTCACAGATAGAGCCAACATCTGTCACGCTGTGCCATCAACCAGCTCATAATCTCACAGTCACCATGCTCCAGCCTCCTCCAGGCTCCTCGCTCGGACGTGACGTCGGTTCGTGTTCAGCGATCTTAGCGGCGTTGCACTGTGCACAATCGCATTTCCATTGTGTTGGCGCCGCAAGTTGGTTGCCCATCAGGAGAACCGAAAGATTACAATCAGGATCTACTTGTAAGCTGTAAACGAACTTAACGAAGTAATTACCTAGATCTTCGATGATCGCCTAGCAACGCTTCAGCTCCTGAGCTCCATGTGCCAAGCCAAGTTGCTCATTTCATCTATGTACCTATGTAACCGGTAATGTACAACTTACCGCTCCGTACGGCGTACGACGTACCTACAGTTGTACGCAAGATTGTCTCACCAGCTCCACCGTCCACGGTCCAGTGTCCACCATGGCTTTCTCTCTGAGACCCCGAGCTCCGAACAGTCATGCATCTCAGAACGTGGTGTTTGAGTCAAGAACGTGTGGCTATTCCCTGATCGCTCGTGTCGTTCGGCAGCCGGCTGCGACTCCGAGGTGTTCTTGACGATAGTCAAAGGCGGCTCGGCTCGGCTGATTGTACTCCGACTCCCGAGAGGACGAGATGATCTGACAAAGTTGATCCGCTTCAAGGTCGACATCTCAGGGGCATCTTACGCCGCTGCATGCATTTGCAAGGACGCTGCTCTGTTGCCCTTGTAACTTGTTTGATCTTGTTCTGGTTCCCCGGTTCCAAGTATGTACATACCTGTAACCTATCATACTGGACACTGGACAGTGGACAACGGGCCGGCGCGGGACGTCGTAGACGTGTTTCGAAAGAAAGTGGAACATCCTTTCCAACGACGGCATAAAGTAACACTCCTGTGTGTTTTAATCCATCCCCCCGAAACGATTACTCCGTAGCACTCGGGTTCGGGGTGCTTCTTATCCCCGCTACGTCCGGGGCTTCGAACTACATAGTTACATGTAACATGGTGTGACCACTGACCACCCTGTTGTGCTACGCATGTGTTACAATTTACACTGACGATCTGATAATTCTAACCTCACTGCCAACTGGTATTTTGCTCTTTTAGAACATGTTCTCGAGACATTTCCCAGGAGCACTTACAGAGTAACAGTCGGTCCCGTCGTCTCGTTTTCTAATCTTTTTACAATGGCTTGAACACGGGCAGCCTGTTTGGGCCCCAACCAACATCGCGCCAATACCAGTATGCTTGCATCGTAATCTGACCGTTACTATACATACTCTGTACACTACAAGCCTTGTATGCTGTCCATAGACCATGGCCAACGCCGGCCCCAACACGTGGCACGCATTCGCAGATCCCAATCATCCCATAAACCACATACTCATGTATACGCCAATCATGTCTGCACATGTTGCTGTCATCTCATCCATGATCCCATCCATCATCGTGGATGTGTCAAGTTGTAAACCGCAAGTTCCGCCCATAAAAACACCGGTACACCACCAAGCGCCATGCCGGTACAAAACGGCCAAACCAGGCAACCCATTCAAAAACGTAACGCAAACCAAACTCAAGAAGGCCGAAGAAGTTCCCTCTACCAATTCTACACCCCTCACCCCCTTCTCTCCGAACCCCAACTCGTTACTCCACTCTTCCGTACCGTACCCGTACTCTTCGTCCTCGCTTCCTCCTGCGTCGTCGTGAGCTCAAAGCATTCCTCCTCACTCGGCATACGCTGCAAAGGCTTTATCCGCACCGTGCGCGCTCCAGCCTCCAGATCGTCCTTGATGTCCCTACTTAGGCGTGCATCTCGGACCAGCGACCAATTCTTTACCCGCACGTGCTGGCCCTCCTCGTTGATCTCATCGTACTCGGCTGTTTGCGAGGAACGGGTGTGGTTGATGCTCTTGTAGGCATTGCTGGACGAGGTGGTGCCAGAGTTGCGAGATCGGGACATCTTTGTTTCAAACACGCGTGGATATAGCTTCACGAGGAGAAGTCGCAGGGTCGGGAGGCAGCAGCATATGAGGCCTATGCAGACTTCTATGGTGGACCAGAAGACGATGTTCCAGTTGTCCCAGGTGGGGTTGTAGGAGTTTGCGAAATGGGAGAATGACTTGAGGCGAAGTATTGAAATGATGGTTACGCTGGAAAGTGGCGGGATCGCCGTACTGTTAGCTTTTTATGCAATCAGCTCCATGAGCAGATACACCAGTATTGCGGCCATGGATATATAAGGATGGTGGGAAGTGCAAACTTACATTCCTCCCGTCATAAACATGACGGCTGCGCCAACCTTTTTCTTCCAGTGCAGGCGCAGCTTCTGCAACTGCGTCAGCGGCAGCGCAATCAGCCATATATCAGCTACCACCCCGAGGATTCCGTTCGCCCATCCCGATGCATGAATGTCAATGCACTGGCCTGGCGTCTGCGGATTTCCGTCGAACCTAGTCCAGTTATATTCCACAGGGCGGCACTGGAGCGTTGTCTTCAGAATAAACGTCAGTCCGAACGCGACGTGGAATCCCACTGTGATCCATAGCAACTTTCGTATCCCCCTCCCCGGAAATATGTTGAGATAGAACAGTGACAGGCAGATTTTGACCAGAGTTATGAGTATAAAGTACAAAATCTCCATCATGTAGAAATATTGTCCGAACCGTACTAGATGCGGTATGCTGAGTGTCCAGACATCTCGGCCCAGACCACTGGGCATGAGGAAGTATGTCTGAACCATGGAACTCACGACCGTAATGACGGTTGCGACCATGATGGTCCAGTCTTCGGTGCCAAATCTTCTTGTCGAACTGTAGAAGCGCTTGAAGACTAGCCGTGTGATGACGGTGAGGATGACTATGCCGCCCAGGAGATAGTTTGTGAATTTGAACTGGGCTCGTCGGTCGCGGATGGGTTCGTCGCAAATTATTGACGTCAAGTTTCTCGAGACTGGATAGGCGGAGAGTGAAACAGTTAGAGAACAGAGTTGTCTATTTCTGAGGGCATATTCGTGGATCGGAGAATCTAGATGTCGCGGAAAGGTTGGTTCGGTGGGCAGTCGTCGTTTGTGCACTTACACATGGCATCTGGCAAACCACACGACTGGAACATGCACCCAGTCATGTCGGACCGGTAGCTGTTGTGTGCGCATATACACGTCGTGTTATTGACGTCGCATCTTGAGCTGATACATGACAACTAACAAAGCAAATACCGTTGTTAGCACTGAAGCCGCGACTGGTACAAGCCATTTTTGGTCATGAGGTGCCGAGGGCTCAGAGATGGAACTCACGGCGCATGCTGGTAGCTGGCTGATGTTGAACGACGAAGCAACGCTCTGCACAATTTGGCTCAGCTCCATGAGCGGCATGTCAGGAACCCGGTTCCAAAGTTCCAGCATCAACTTTCTAGTTTGACGTCAACTTGCTGCTGCAACAATCGTGCTGCTACTAGGCTACCCGTCGCCAATTACTCGATGGTCGAGCTTCGTCGTGTGTCGAGTCTCTAGTTGTACATATGATATCAACTTGCGATTGCGACAGTCGTGCTTCTACCGTCGTCGGCGATTGAGTTTCGTCGTGTGTCGGGCCTCTAGTTGTACATAATACACCGCTAGTCAGGTGTACCTTCGAGCGCCGACTCCCGTCTCGAATAGGCACAATTGCTGACAATTGTTTCAGAGTGAGGACGCGGTTCTAATATCGAGTTTCGGTAGACTTGTCAGGCCGTCGCAAAATATCGAGAAGAAGATGAGAAGAGTAGAGGCATCTGCGTGTGTATGTAGGCTCTCGCGACTGTAAAACACGAGGTAGACCTAGGACCAGATGATTGACTTCTTTGTCGTCTTTCCTTGGGTATAGAAATAAGAAGCCGCAGCGTCAATGGAAGCCCAGTCGTGTTAGCATCTATGTAGGCCATTAAGACGGCATGAAGTTTGCCAACTCCGTAAAGCAGATGCACGTCTCAGGCCTCAAATGGTAGTTCGAGTGCCAACGGCCCATAACTGGCTTGATATGAAAGCTGAAAGCAAGGTATGTCTTTTTTTATTTTGTCTCTGTAAGGCGCATGGCGCCATTTGTATTTTCTTTTCATGGCATGGAAACTCCGCAGAGATGGCTAACGGCGATGCAACTTCGACGAATGGGTCGGGGTCAAGTCCTTCAAGCTCTTCTTTCGTCAGAGACTTGCCCTGAACTCTAGGTATGCATATCGGCATTGTATTCCGTAGATGGATAGTAACGGAGTATGTGCATGTGCAAACTTGTAATTGATCGGGAATGGGACCCGAACGGGAGGAGCCATCATCCATGCCCACACGGGGATTGTCTGTGGATTTGTTGGTCAATTGGATGGATGGAGGGATGGATTTGGCAATTGCCGTTGTGGCCCGAATAGTGGCGGATCCCCCCGCGTCGAGTCGGCCTATGATGACGGATTATGCGGCCAGAATAGGTCGTTTATCGCTTCAAGGGTTGCTACCAGTGACCACGCGAGGAGGATGAAATCACCATCCGATCAAGTCTGTTCTTCCAGGTATTCGGAAACCTGACCGTGAGGTCCTCGAGCTCCTGGGGCGACAAGATGAACTCTGTCTCGACTCTTGGTGCCATTTCCGTTACAACATGCAGAGTATGCCATCAAGCCCTCTCTCTGTATTTCTTCCTTTCTTGTAGGAGGCCGTCAACTAAACAATCGTATCAGTAAACTTCAGATTCACGGAGTGTTCTCGTTTCTTCACCTCTGTACCTCACGGGAGCAGAATTTCAGAGACGTCTGAGGAACAGTGGGTCGGTTTGTGAAGTCTTGGACTCGTGCAGAGGAGGGTTACATTCGAGAAGTGGCTTTTCGGCTCGGGATGCAACATCTGCGGCCCGTACCAACGCCACCTTTGGCCGCCATCGGATGTGCGGGCTGATGACCAGGGTCCTTCGTAATTGGGTTGCTATAGCCCTGTGACATGCCGCAGTAGCGATATGTACATCTCCGTACCTACTAACAGTGTTGATTGTGATGCCACATGCCTTCGCATCTACTCGTGCCGCCCCCAGTCACCTGCGTTCGGTTCCCACGTGCGGAAATTGGAGTTGAATATTTCTACGGAGTAGATTCTATCGGCAATTAGCTGTAAGAACGTCCACGCAGTGCTTCTGTACAATGAGAGAGCTCAACCCACCACTTGAAGTCACCAGATCGACAATTGGCGATGCCGCAACAGCGCGAATAGCGATCGTAGGTACATACTCCGTTTTCGTAGGGGTTTTGCTAACACCACCGCACAAATCAGCCCACACCGCCAAGGGCTGCCAAGAGTTGCCAAGAAGCCTCAAGGTATGTAATATGCAGCCTCTGTTCTGATGGAATGAATGCTCTTGATCTTGCTGCGAAGTACGGAGTAAGCTGGCCACCTTGTTCTGTTTTTCTTTTTCCTTTATAAACCTGTGGCCAACGCCTCGAAACAAAGACAAGTCCGACATCCACAAAATTGGGCCGATGGCCCAGGGCGTCAGGTTGGCCTTCATTTTATCCTAAAATCCTCTCCCATCTGCATCTCTTTGTCCCTCCCTCCTCGAGCTCTGAAGTCTGAACCCTGATCTCACGGCCGTACTCCGCATCCCCGGCCTCGTCCATTTGCTTCATCTCCGTCTTCTCCGTCTTCTTCAGAATCCCGCCTCGCGCCGCCCGATGAAAATCCAACTCGCATCCAATATCCATCACAAAAGCTTATCTCGACCCATACCTTACCGTTAGCTGAGTAGGTATCCCGTGCTTAAGTGATCGCGGCTCTTGAGTCAAATCACCTCATGTTGAAACTAGCCCGGATGTCTCTCGTCTATTATTAGCAGCGCAAACAACGAATGGTCCGATTGAAACACGCTGTGCTAGCATTGGGGATATGTAGGTATGTAGGTAGTCGACCAAGAAAAACTGCCATGATGCGGCCAAACGACTTTGGACGACGCACTCGACGCATTAGCATAACACCACACATGGCGCCTCTCTCACACGGGAACGACAAAACACGTCCATTCCCGAAACAAGCCTGCGAACTTGCAGATAATTTCAGGTGAAGCTTGTTGGAAGTGTGGCATTCTCCTGAGTCCTTGCACTGACCCGTAGCGCGTGCTTCCTCCCGCCGTCCGATCTCCGAACTTTGTCCCTTCCGCACTCCCGCTCTTGGACTCCGGAGATGAGGAGTCCGCAGAAACATGATGCTGCAGGCTGTTCATCAGCATCTTGGATTGCAGGCGGGTCTGTATTGTCGGAGTAAAATGGGCTGCTGCTGCAGCTCCTCTTCGGACAAGGAATGGAAGAAGCAAAGACAAGAAACGAACTGAATACCGGGTAATATGTCGGCAGTGGCCTTTTCGCGAATCGCGGGCACCGGACCCGAAGGCCTACTCCGGTGTATTCAGAACTTCAACGGTCCATGTCGTGTTTATTTGCAGTGTAGCTTCTCCGGACGTACATAATTGTCGTGAATCTTGAAGGATCCTGCACGAGAGCTGCTGTTCCAATGGCCGAGGCGTAACTCTGCAGTCTTCTCCATGTCCGTCGTGGCAAATGCACATGGCAGGCTCGTGCGCCATCTGGATCACAGCCTTAGCGATTCACCCTACGGAGTATGTAGGTAGACCGTAGAACTGAATTGTGCGAGAAACTGTCATTAGGCTAATCGGAACCCAGCCAATTCTTTTCTACACGTTTGAATAGGTAAAGCCGTACGGAGGAGACAGCATGCCCAAGTTGAACCAACACGTCTAAACCACCCCCGGCAATACAGCCCACCTCCCCCGAACCTTGTCCTCCCCAAACGTTTTCATATACCATTTCTTTCCCTTGACTGCCCTTGGCAACATTGCGCAAACCTCGTTGATCAAAAACGTCCACGCAGGCACGCATGTCCATCCCGCAGCGATCAGAAACCCCGTCCACTCAATCCACTCACAAAAGTAGTGCGCGTAAAGAACATATCGAAACAGACCGGTCTGCGGGATCTGGTAATGCTTCTGCACACTCACCTTGCTGCTCTTTCCGCTCGATCCACTAGGCTGTTGACCGAGAATGCGCTCCTGTCTGCGCATCTCCGTGCGACGAATCTCACGGAGTTCCCCGTCGTGGAAGAAATTCGCCGCCAGGCCCATGTAGAAGATGGCGACGCCTAGAACGAATTGCCCAATAGAAGACTGGAGAGCCCATTCTTCGGCAGTGACTGGCCCGTAGGCAGCGAGCCATGCGCCGATGGAGATTCCGTTGAGAACCTGAAAGGAGAGAGCCATGAGGGCAACGAGGATGTGGATCGGTGACATGGAGGGCTGGATGAGGGGAAAGATGAGGGCTCTGTATGTGTAATGAATGACCTGTATGTAGCGGTTTGTAAGTGAATGTTCCCTTCCCTTTTTTGGGGGGACTCTGGAGTTCCCAATTCCATTCTGCTCGATGTGCTCTCAAGACTCAAGTTCCTCCAACAGATGTGGACTCGTGGAAGGAGAGCATCTACAGAGTACGAAGATGACACGAAAAGTTCCAGCGACAGTATGGAGTATGTAGCCCTTACAAATAAGCCCGCCAGCACACGGTTCTGCCACGGCAGGTCTTCAATACCATGCATCTGCGGGAGCACCTTCATTAGATACAGCAGCACCATGAAGCCCGGTGCCTCCATGAGCATCCACGCTGTGCGCCCTGGCAGATTGAGCCTGCTCTCCACAGAGGTCTTGCCCATGCCGTACCACGACATCAGGAATTGCATCAGGCCGAGCTATATTTTTTTAAAAAATTCAAAAATAATTTCATCTCGTTAGTTGGCTTGTTCTTCTTCTCATGGCCTTTCAGTAACTTTCGCATGCTTGGGTACTCTGTCGTACAATTGGAAAACTTATCCGAAAGACGAGGACTATCATCTCCCAGTTCTCCCGCGTGGGGGGAAACCAGCCCGTTAGGAGGGCCATAACGGCGAGTGGATGGACGGCTGTGTGGTGGATATGTTGCTCCAGGGAGTCGACCGGATCATTCGTGGATATGTAGGTATAATGTAGTCAAGGGGAAGGGTTAATTGGGAAGAAGAAAGGAAAGGAAAAGAAGGTACAAAAGGGAATGGATACCCCGTGGATTTGGCCTTGGTGCCCCGATTGCCAAATGGATCGTGGGGCTCCAGAGTGCAAACTTCAGGTTTGGAAGGGCGATTGATTGGAAACAAGGCACAGCACAGCGCAGCACGGGTCACGGAGCGAATCGAGGCAAGTGGCGCGTGAGAACTTAAAACTTAGAACTTAGATGTCAACGAATTGATAAACAGAATCAGGGTTGCCGTGGGCGATGACGGCACGAGCATCAGGACGCGTCGATCGGTTTTTCATGTCCACTTTCGCGTCCCACACTTCCCGAGCCAACTCCCGCGGACTGCATGCTGCATGTGCGCATGTGCCGTACCATGTGCATTCCATGTGCATTTCGCGCTGCATGTACTGCATGCAACATCTACGGAGTATGTACGGAGTACATATAGTCTGCAAGATACTGTATCTCTACTCCGTAAACAGGGCGACAGTAGGTACATAGCCGGAAGTGCAGCATAGATAGGTACGTACATGATGTAACAGTATAGGTATAGGAGGTAGCCAGTCAACACCTCGTGCCTGACCAGTGACGTCATTGTGCACATGTACATATGTACAAGTTACAACCTCGCCACATTGGCCCCTTCTGGACCATCACACGCAATACACAACTTCAATTATACGCACTCAGGCCAATTCGCTTGCTAGAGAGACACAATTACCTGCTGAAATGGCTAACCACACGCGGTTCCTCGTGCGAGGCGTCGTATACTTACCACATGGCTGTCAAGGCCGTTGTGGTGTCGCCGTCGCTGCTGAAAGATGATGGCTTGCAAACCTTACCTAGGTACATAGGTACCTGTAGGCTGTAGTTCGTGGATCATCATGTGAAGGTGCATTGACGCGACGTGACGAAAAGTGGGCTGAACATCGCGAAGAGAGTCCGCGACGAAACATGGCAAACACCCCCGAGTCCCAAGAGAATGCACATACATACATATCACGGAAAGTCTGTCAATCTTCGTCTGCCAGTGTGCCACTGACACCGACCAACGACACTGAAGTACTGCACCACACAACGCAGGGAAGATATCCACGGACGACGCAACGGAATAAAAACCCTTCAAAAAGTGATGAATCACGAAAAGTTACTCCTGTCATCTTATTATACTACCAATGTATGTCATTTACAACGAGGACCCTGAGAGTTAAAACAAAGGCTACTTACTGTACGCACATTCATCCATTCGTATCCGCATCCATCACAAAATGAAACTCAACTACAGGCTACGAATACAAAAACACAATGCACCAAAACGCCGCGCCATGTCCCCAAAATAAAAAGACGTATCAAAGTCCCCTGAGACCTCTCAAGTCTCAACACACCCCATCTCATTCTACCTTTTCGCACCTCTTGCATCATCCCTCGCACGGTGCACCTCTTCTCATCGCATCTGCCCTCCTCGCATTCTCACCTTCGCTACATAAATTCAAGAATCAAGACTCACATCACAACACAGTCTCTCTCTCGACCACCTCCCGCCCCTCCCGCCCCAGCAGCTTGCCTCCGAAAAGACTGACCAAACGAACTCATCCCGCCCTGCACGCTACTTGGCCCAGGCCCACCCGCCACCGCATTTTGCCTCGAAGCATTCGCATGTCCCGTGGGAGGCACATACGCCGGATCTTGCGCAGCCTGCTCGTACGAAGGCGGGGGGGCATCTCTGCCGTTCGATTCAGCTTCCACGGGACGAGTAACACCAGGCCGGCGAGGGGGAATAGGAAGTCCCATTCCCTGCTGCTGCTGTTGCCGAGGAATACTCGCTTGCCGCTGCTGCGTACTCCCTGGCGTCATCACCGACGCCGCGTAACTACTTGAACTGCGTCTCTCTCCTGCTACCACGCCCGTAGTCTCGGGAGTACGCCTCCGATCTCGATTCACACGTGTCGGCCTACGGCCCTGCTGCTCAATGAATTGCTCCGAGAGGGCACTCTCTCGCTGTCTCCGCGACTGTTCCTCCCGATGTCGCTGATCCTCCTCCTCCTGTAACTGCAGCGCCAGCGCCAAGTCCCGATCCTCTTGTTCGAGCGGCGAAAGAGCCCCCGCTTCCATATCATCATGCTGTTGTTGTTGTCGGGTTTTCCCACGGTTGTTCTGCACTGTTGTCCAGTCTCTGCTATTGTCGCCATCAGCAGCGGTAGAAGCACCGATATCTGGTCGTGGCGCAGCTTCTTTGCTCGAGCCGACGACCCTGAAATCCCCGGAAAGAAATTCTGTGTGCTCCCCATTCACATCCACCAGAGTCTCCCAGACTACCTGGTCGTGTTTGAGGTACCCAGCGTCGGTGACAAGACTCAGCAGCTGCAGAGTCCGCGGGTGGCAGTACAAAGTACTGAAGTGGTCGTTTCGGAAGAAAATCGCAAATGTGCCAGGCCTCATTGCTTTTCCTATGACTTCGATGCCCCAGGCTGTCAATTGCGTGGCGGAGGAGTCCAGAAACATCTTGATGGTCATAATGTCTTGGTACAACTGCTGCTCATCCTCGGTAAGTCCCTGATCGCTGGATAATTTATCTGTCAGGCCTTCCTCGCAGAACAGTAGATTCTGTGCATCTTCATACGATGCCGCTTGTCGCTCCAGAACATCGTACACCGGGTCGCTTTGTGCAGGCAACCAGCCATGTATCAGTGGAATGGAGAACGTCGCATACAGGCTCATCTCTGTCGTGTTCTCAAAGGTTCCAGGGATCAGGCTACCACGTTCAGTAGGATGCAGGTGTGTCAGAGAGGTGCGCTTATAGGCGTTCACCATCTCTGGTGTCGGGACGAACCGAGGATTCACGTTCATGCCGTTGTGTAGGCTCTGCAGAAACGCATAGAGGTCAGAAACATCGGGTAGGGTCTTGTCGGGACTGGTGCGTCTTGGGGACATGAGTTCGTCAAAGACGGCTCTAAGCAGGAGGTCCAAGCTGATTTGCTCTCGTGGCCTCAGAATCTCCACGAGCGTCGTTTCCGGGACATCCGATGGTGTGGTCATCGTCAGAGCGTTGACCAGCGCGACGAGTGGACATGGACCATTCTGGTTCTGTATCAGGATAGGCGAGATGCGTGGATTTTTGTCCGAATTTTGATCGTGCCATTGGATGTTCTTGATGTGATATGTCTCTGCTTTTGCATCAACAGGTTGCCTTGAAGGCACCCATCTTTGCTGAACACCCTTTGGTCTCGCTGGCAGAGGTGGCTTGCTGTCGTGGCCTGGGTTCATGTCCACATGAGAGATCTTTGGCGAGTTGGATGGCGCATCAGCGTCGATCAGGCTCCACTCATCAATTCCAGCTGGTTGGATTAGAGTTGCAGAATCAGCGGCAGAAAGTCCAGAGACCTTATCTTTACCCGTGTCCATCGAGCCGAGATCGTCCCACACATTTCGTTCTTTGAGAAGCTCATCCGACATGGCCGTAGCTGGTATTCCGGCCGTGCCTTTCCCCTTGTCATCGAATGGCCGTATATCCTCCTCTTTCCATGGCGAAAGCACATCATCGTCAGGAGATGGCGATGATAGGACAGGCGATTTCGCAGGCAGGCTCGGCGGCTGCGAAAGCGGTGGCTTATCAGGAGTTGCCCACGCGTCACTCTCGATCCCCTCAGCTGTCACTGGTCGGGGTGGCGGTGGCGGTGAAGGGATTCTATCCGAATCACTCTTTGTCTCACTGGACTGCTGCCATGGATTGATGCTTGAAGCAGTATCATTGATGTCGAGCTTGGAGAATGCGTCGGTCACCAGAGCACCAGAAGCTTCGGGAACGGGTTTTCTCTTGAGGAACGGATTCGTCGCCGATCGATTACCGCCCGGCCTGAGAGCATCAGGAACTTCCTGTAGACCACCGGCGTCCTCATTATCGTCCGATGGTTGTCTTCGCGCTTCGTTCCATACGTTGTCGTCCTGGTCTTCGAGATTCCAGGGTTCGCTCAAGGCACCAGGCCTCAGCGCCGCTGGAACATGCGATGGTTGTAAAGATATCTTCGGAGTGTTCGGACTCGCGTCAGAAGACCCATCTTCCTCGTTGCTATTTGTCCAGTTCTGCCATGGTGTCTGCGAAGGCGTGTGTCGGTGCCGCTGGTTGTCTGGCTCGTCGATAAAGTGAGGGGGTTGGGGTTTGTTCTTGTCTGGGTCCTGCGCCACCAACATGACGTATATCTGGGCGGCTATGAGAGTAGTGATCAAGGTGGCCTGACAACGAAAAGAAGTTTGCCGCAGCCTTCTCTCTTTTCTTGCATCAAGATGAATGGAAAAAGTTGTTGTTCAAGAAAAGAGATCGACTATTAGTCGTGTCGCAGACTCGCAGGCTATTGTCTCGGAGGTCAGCGAAATGATGTAAAGGCGCAGCCTGCGGTCCGGTCGGTGGGGCGAAGGTGAGACGACGAGTGCCTCTAGCCAGAATCGGAATTTGAGTGGGTCCGTGACACAGCCAGGTACAGATGAGGCCAAGTCAGAAAGTCCGCAATGTGCCGCATTGTGCGGTGCATAATCGTGATTCCAAACAGAATGCCGACAAAGAACGGAGTACGACCAAATACTCTGTAGAATCCGATAAAGACTTTGTAAAGGTGAAAGGAAGATAGAAACGGCATCCTCCTTGGAGTCATCTAGATTTCTATGTGGCGTCTAGATCACAGGGGTATTCGTGATGTCTGTTGTACATCAGCGACCGATTCACGGGCCACGGCTGAAATTCTCAGGCTGCAGCGGTTATCCTGTTTCATACAGACGCTGGGTAAATAGAAGCAGACGAAGTATTGCCCTCATAAGACGTTTTCGACGCTCGTGTGGATGTTTGGCTACAGTGATTCACGCAGCGGACAGACAGCGTTGACGATAGATCCGGCGAGGGCAGCAGCATAGCCACGGAAGAGAGGCAGACGAACTTGAGGCAAGCAAGGCACCAGATAACATATCATGATTCATCCTATTTATATGAAGTGGCCGACCCGTACGAGCGATGGAGACGCCAGAGAGGAGGCGACCGAGGTGGAAGGGCAGGTCGTGGATCGAGTCCAGGCCAACATCACACGAACCCAACCTTTGACCGATCTATAATACGTCAGCTCACCACTTTTTTGAGGGCTTTGGCAGCAATGGCGACAACTGCAACACCATTCGAAGCTACATCGGAATTTTTTCACGCTTCACATGCGAATTGCGTCTGGCCAGTATATGTAGCAGGCAAATCAGCCACACATGGCGATTGAAGAGGGAACCCCGAACCTTTATCCCATTAACGTCGGAGAGGCTCACTTCATGTCACTGACAGGGGGGTGGTAGGGGTTTGCAGCCAATCATGTCGCAGCTTTACGAGGAGTACTTCACTTCGCCCGCACA
>SRQG01000414.1:0-22858 GCA_018360325.1 Claviceps aff. humidiphila group G2b | reverse complement strand
CCCCCCCCCCCCCCCCCCCCCCCCCCCCCCCCCCCCCCCCCCCCCCCCCCCCCCCCCCCCCCCCCCCCCCCCCCCCCCCCCCCCCCCCCCCCCCCCCCCCCCCCCCAGGAGGAAAAAAAAAGATCGATGTGCTGACGTAAGACCCGTCATGAAATAAGAAAGATTGCTTAAGTGATGATGCTTATGTAACCCCCGTCATGGGCAGCAGAGGGGGGAGAAAAAAACGATTGGAATTGCTTATGTAACCCCCGTCATGGGCGGCAGCAGAGGAGGGGGAAAAACGATTGATGTGCTTCTGTAGGTCGACCTTTCCACGCGCGTGCCTCACGCAAATGTGATGTTCTCTTTGGCTTTTTTTGCTTATGCGGTTTTGCATTTGTGGACAGACATACGGAGTACATACATGTATAGCTACGACGAGCGTAGCGAGCAGCCCGCCGCAGGCGGCCCCCGGCAGGGCCCCCGGAGGGAAGTTGTGTCACGCCAACAGTTTCTATCTCAGCGCGTCTGTATAGTCCAGTCTACAAAAGAAAAAAACATCAACTTTCATCAACAAAGTCCTACATAGGTACCTAACTCTCTTCCACGTCCACAATCTCAGCTCAATATCCAAATCCATCGGAAGACTTCGCGTCGTCGAGTGCTCTGCATTCTAAAGAGTGGTAAACCGCCATACCATCCGCGACTCTCTCCAACCGAAGCGAAGCGAGGCGAGTCTTCCGCCGCCCCGAAGCGCAGCGTAGGGCCGCTGGGGAAGTACTCGTTTATAGTCTACATAATAATTACGCTCCGTGATATCGTGTACTTCCAGCACATACATGTATCGCGACAGTCAGTGCGGTCACGTGAATCCTCGGCAGCGGGACTCTTCAGCTTTACTATTCCATAGGCCCACCGACCCGACGCAGGAGGGGCCCTCCGGACTTCCCATTTTAAATTGTTGGCTAAAAGGGCCGCCCTCCTGGGCGTCTGAGCCTGGAGAGGTCCAACAGGAGGCTGCCTCCTCTCCCACACACCAAGTGTGCGGTTGCTGGACTGCAGTGCTGTGACATCTGACAATAAACATGTCGCCTCATTTTCAGTGAAAGAGAGTCAGAGACCCCCGCAAATTGAGGCATTTGTGGTGCATTTGTGACTCACTGATTTACAATTTGTAAATCAGTGACTGGTGACGGTCCCATGAATTTCTTGATACGTGCTGTATATCAAGGATTCAAGGTTCAATAATCATGTGTTCAACAAGCTGTCACGAGTCAATACTCATCGCATGCAGTACATGCACTTCATGCATTTTTCAGCCCAGACGTGTAACGCCGAACCTCGTGAACCGGCTGCCATGCGCAGACTCCGCACTTATTTTTTGGATCACTCTCGGTACGGGATTTGAGATGTATACCTGTAAAAGGCCTGCTCGATCCCAGATTCCCAAATTCTGCTCGATCTCAAATTTGAAATTTTTTCCTGAGCTTCGTTTGCACGCTTTTTAAGTCACTTGTGCACATACTTCTGTCTTCTGCTACTAAAATTCCAGATTCAAAACCAGAGTCCTACAAATGTGTGATATTGTGACCTACCTGGACAAACATGGGTTTCTTACCGGGCAGAAGATGAACGACTGCGGCAGCTCCAGCTGCCGAGATTCTGAAAATTACAACTGTCCCCCCGTTGTACCTAAAGAGTGCAAAAGCAAGTCTAACTCTAAGCCGAATGGAAAAGACAAAAACTCTAGATAGAGTAAGTTGACTCTGTCTGTGATACAGCTGTGGCGAGTCTGTGTATATCTAATGATTGAATCAGTTGACCGTTTGCTAGGCCTTATCTATCAATGATCATAATTCATCTATGTGACAAACGCTATGTCAAGATTGATCACGCTGCCGACGCGCGGAGCTGCGAGCACACCACAGTCCTGAGTCAAGTGAGTGACTAGGCGGCCATGAATGATGAAGAGCTTAGAGACCATCAGTGTACCGGATGAGTCCCATCATCCATGACCTAGTAGCCACAGGCTGAGACAGCCTCACAGGTCACAGAAGAGAGATGTACTTGTATAGGAGATAGGACTTCCCCAGAAGTCAAGGTAGTAATAGTTAGACTTGGAAGTTGAACTTAGGGTCTCTACCAATCATTCTAACTTCTAAGCAATATTTCATCTCTTGGAAGTAATGTTATAACGTGACTCACACGTGACGCCGATAACGCTCAAATACTCAACATGCCCGTAACTCACTTCCTACCAGTCACTAGTTACTGGATAAATTTTCTTTTCTTATTCGCTTGGAAAAACGTGAACCATCCGAGTCTGAAACCTGTCATGTAGTATACATGTGAATATTTCCCGGATAAGGAGCATTGATGATTGCTTACCCGAGTTCTAAACAGAATTCAAGAGCGGAGCGGGAGGCTGCTGCCTTTCAAGCAAACGTAATCTCGTGAAGGTCAAATACCGTGGATGCGACCGCCGACGATGCGTTGTGATCAACGATCGGATCAATAGAAATCTGAGGAATACTTGTCTGGAGGGCGTCGGCTCTCTAGCATGGCATTCGCCAATCGCCATTTACATTCCTTCGGTGTTGTCCAAAACGAGTCACGACATCAAGTCGGACAATATAATGCTTGACGAGGGGATTGCACCGTGACACCGTCATCTTCGATTTTTACTCTGTGAAATGAGTGCGTCATACATCAACAACGGGATCGTATTCTTCTTTGGCTCACCCCTCAGTGGTTCTTGTCTTGTCTATGTACAAAGGTGGCGGTGCTCGCCGCTCGGCCGACGGCACTCGCTCAGTCTCGCTGTGCAGTGTGTGGGCTTGTAGCCTTGTACATCAATGAACAGATACGACCTTTGTGCTGTGATTACAACAGTGCTCATACCGCCGGGGCCCAGCGCACGGCGTCTCCAGTAGGATGATCGGTGGATGGACGCCAGGACGAGTCACGAGTGTGCAGGTAGGTATGCAACAAATGTTAATGAATACATAATCATGCACCGTCTCTCCGGTTGTTAACTTGTTCGTAACTTCGTAACAGTTCCCCCGGCCCAGCCCTCTGGGCCTCTGCGTATCGGCCTATTCCTTTCTCTTGCCCCAGCCTCAATACTTGTATTGTTTGTCCTTCTCCTAATCTCCTTGAACGCTAGGTGGTGGTGGAATGGTTGTACTCTGCCTGTCTCCCTCGACGGGTGGCTCCAGAGTTGTGCCAAACGAATCGGACACGTCCCGGGAACCATCAGTCGACGTGGTTGCGGACCTGGATCCCTGAAAAGCATTCGCTGATGTTGACTCGGCGAGGGGCACACTGCTGACGAATTCTCGAAGCTTGGACAAGGCAAAGATATCATTCTCGAATAGCGCGTAGTCGTACGGTAAGCCATTAATTGACCACGCCAGGGTGCCTTTCTTCATACCACGTTCAAGCTTCTGTCCCTTTCGCCCCCAAGAGTCAAAATCGATAATGACAGGGCGATCCAGCTCGTCAAACATGATATTAGTAGGATTGATGTCGTTGTGAACGATGCCCAAGGAATGCAAGTGACGAATACCGCGCTCGATGCCCTCGAGAAAAAGATCCTTATCAAAAGGTGTGCTGTCTGCCATTCTCTCATCGAGCATCATTTTGTATTTTGCAAGACAGATGCCCGTAATCCGACCGTGACTCACGACGCAACCTCGGTATTGGACAATATTGGGATGTGGATGCCTTCTCAGAAGCTCATATGCTTCAATTTCGTGCAAGACAAGGTCGCTAAGAGGCCTTTTCTGAGCTTCCATTCCCTTGGGACACTTTTGATAAAAACAAAGGTTTGTTTCCTTTACGTAGGAGTCTTGCGGTACTGGTGAAGGGGCTTGCAAAAATCGGGCTGAGTAGCGTGGCCAAATGGTGTCGGTATCGATGGGAATTTTGTTGAGTTTGTCTAGGTCGATTGTGATAGGTCTGCGCACACGTTCTTCAGAGATGGCGTAATAAAAGTCTTGATTTGGCCCACGAATAATGATCTTCGTAAAGCCAAACTCGAGCTCGCCATCTTTCTCGGCAACGAAATTGGCAGATTGGTAAACTTCCATCTCGAAACGGTGCGTCTTTAGACACAACTAGAGCTAAATTTCAAAGTTATGGGCCCAGGACTCCAGGAGTAGGTCAGGTCGTCTTGGAAAAGTTGAGCGACAAGTTAGATATGTAATCCGCGCTGGAAACTGTGCAACTGACCTTCGATGCGCCAATGCGTTTTATGATTTTTATAAGTATAACACAAATTCATGGTCGATGCCATGTACTAAATATGAAGGGGAGAAAGCTCGTCTACTCCATATTCCCAAGGGATGGGTGATAAATCAGACGCTCGGTCCACTATTATCATCTCCTTGGTACGTATTGTGTCACACTCGTGACTCACATCTGTCAATCTGATACAACTCGAACAACAAAACGGGCGCAGCCAACTGTTGCACTGGCTCCGACATAATACATTGCATCGGAATTGCGGCGTGATTCGTGAAGTCGTGACTCCTTCCAGACGAAGCTCCATGTATGTAGGCCATGGGTCCGGCCATCTGAGAATACCGAGTATATACCGCGCCGCAGTCCGCAGCAAGGAGTCAGGTGGATGTGTGACGTGTCAATGGTCATCGGAGTCCAGTTACTGTCCAGCAGCCAGGACGATACGTAAGGATGTCTCAAGATTCAGAAGTGAGGAAGAAGGTAGGTAATACTATTACTACGCCTATACCTTCGCAAACAAACTAGAAAGAGTGCAGTGCTGTCGGCCCTGGTCACTGGTGACTCATGAGGCAATATTTTACACGATGTAACATTGCGTTGGCCAGAAAATTGCAATTGCACAATGCGAGGACTACCTTACTCCTAATGATTATGCAACTCGCGGGCCAACAAAGACATCTCACCGCATGCATGGAACGCTCACTAACATGGGGTTGCCTATGACTCACGACTCATGGCGTGGTCGATTAATGGTTCGCCGTACGAATACGCGCTATGTGGGAATGACATATTTGCTTTGTCCAAGCTTCGAGAAATCATCAGCAGAGAGCAGGGAGCCGAGTCAACATCAGCGAGTGCGTCCCAAGCATCTTCGTCCGACGTCCGCAACCACGTCGACGGTCGACTGGTCACCTGGTGGTTCGCAGGACGTGTCTTCGTTTGGAAAAACTCCGGAGTCATCCGTCAGGGCCCGAGGGGGACAGACAGACATTAGAATACCACCACTCCGCCACCGCCCAAGGAGAAGGAAAAACAATACAAGTATTGGGGCTGGAGCAAGTCTGAAGATGAAGGAATAGGCCGGGTAAATAGTCGGAGAGACAGTATATACATGCCATGTATGTAGTCATCCGCTACACGTGTAAGCACACCCGTCCGTCGTCCACCCACGAGATGTAACATGTTGCAGCTGGAGACGCTCAGAACGTCAGAGGCTGTTTACCGACGGTAAGAGCACTCTTGGAATCGCAAAGTTCCGAGTTCGTACAACACCGCCTCTGCCCCTTTGTACATTACCATAGACAAGACAAGAGTCAGAGAAGAATATAATTCCGTTGTTGATGTGCGCGACGCATTTATGTTTTTCGGCACATCGGTTTCCAGCACGTTCAAGACTACTCCGCGCTGCAGCCTCACAAGTCAGGACTGAGTAGGCTCAGAGTAGCACGGGGAGACCTTCAACCGGCTGTGATTCTGCGACGCCCATGTACTCAAAGCCCAAGCAGGTCAGCCCATGTAAGTCTGTCAAATCAGGCCAGGCAGCAGACTTCCCCCTGCCACTGTATTGCATGCCAAAGTTGAAGGGGGTATGCCAAATGATGGATGAGACACTCGTGGCCAGCCGCGAAGGCTTACGCCGTCCTCGGAAACCCCGATGAGAAGAAGTGAGTCTTCTCAATCCTGGAATTTGTCAATCTTGTCTAGAGAGAAGTCGCTGCGTGTTCCATGATTTATCTCTTGCTAGGGACCTTCCCAAGTTGAATCCCAACACCAG
Source organism: Claviceps aff. humidiphila group G2b (assembly GCA_018360325.1). Taxonomy (NCBI): domain Eukaryota; kingdom Fungi; phylum Ascomycota; class Sordariomycetes; order Hypocreales; family Clavicipitaceae; genus Claviceps; species Claviceps aff. humidiphila group G2b. Next base: position 16,860 of record SRQG01000414.1, on the reverse strand, counting down.
CGGTGATGACACTGGCTTATCTGTAGACTGTAGATTCTCATCTCGTGCAAGGACGCCGGCGATGTGATGACGGCATGGGGGGCAATACTGCTGGCCGAAGTATTCCGACGTCGCGGTCAAGGCTTGTCAGTCAGCCGTCGCGATGTCGTCGGGTGGCTATAAACGTTGTGGCATCATGTCATGCATGTGGTTGTGGCCGTCGTCGTTGAGTTTTATGACGGTGCGAAGAATTTGAGGAGCTTGCAAGCACTGTCTTTTAGCGCGGAGTAATAACGGGATCAAAATATGGGGTATAAATTGTGGATCATACCTGGCGCCGACTGGAATCGTGTACGGTGTCACATTAGGTACCTACCTAACATAACCTAAATAATGCGTAACCTGGCGCGCAGCGCAGTTCGTCTCTACATAAAACGGTCTCAAACTTCCCATTCCTTGATGAATGCGTTTCCCCCCAATCTCCTTATCACTTAAATTCACACCAACTGATAGACGCATTGAGGCAACAAAGTTTGCCTGCGAAATCTTTGAGCGTGAGAGCCCAACTTGTCGCTCAGCTTTGAAAACACCTTCCTCAATTATTTCTTTTGGTTGTCATCATATCTGACAAGGGTGCAGCATTGAAGATGGAGATTCATCTAGACGGCGAAGTATGGGATGAGGTCGACGGTGAAATGGTATTCAGCTATACCAAAATGATTATTCGTGGGAAGAATGACCAACTCTTTTTCGCAACCTCAAAACTCAGAGCACATGAGGCTTCTGCACTTGACCTCGAGAAGCTCGATAAAATTGCCATCCATCCCGATATCTTCCAACCACTTTACTCAGCCCAACTGTTGCGAGCCCCCACGCCCGTAGCCCAAGACTCCTATATAAAAGTACCAAACTTACTAAATATTGAGGAGAATCTAACGGAGACTTGTATAAACAAGCTAGTTTTGCACGAAATCGAAGCGCTTGAGTTTCTGAGGAAGCATCCGCATCCCAATATTGTCGAATACCGAGGTTGCATCGTGGAAGACGGTCGGATTACAGGCATCTGTCTTGCAAAATGCAAAATGACTCTCTTTGAGCGAATAAAAGCCGGCACGCCATTTGATAAGGATATTTTTCTTGACGGCATCGAGCGCGGTATTCGTCATTTACATTCCTTGGACATTGTTCACAATGACATTAATCCGTCTAATATTATGCTTGACGAGCTGGATCGCCCTGTTATTATCGATTTCGATGGTTGGCAGAAAAACGGACAAGAACTTGGTTTGAAGAACGGCACCCTAAATTGGCGGATTGAAGGGGAAAAGTACGTGCGGTTCGAGAATGATTTCCATGGTCTCTCCAAGATACGAGAGTTTCTCCGCGATTCTTCGAGCCGGGACACGGACACCCCCTTGCCGACTTAACGTCAGCGAATGCTTCTCAAGTATCCACGTCCGCAACCACGTCGACTCGTGGTCCCCGGGATGTGACCGATTTGCTTGCCACAACTCCGGAGTCACCCGTTGAGAACTTGAGGGAGACGAACAGAATACCACTACCCCGCGGGCCGCCATCGCCCAAGGAGAAGCACCATGAATGACGAGCTGCGACTCGGCGAGGCCCGCGTGCTCAAAGCACATGCAGTTCAGGTCAGGGATGCGACTTCGCCCTGGATTACATGCCAAAGTTTATGGGGTTTGCCGAATAATGAATGATACGCATGACGTGACGATGGCCAATATTTGGGAATTGCAACTGATTACATAGTGTCAATTCAGAACGTGATCATCAACTATGAATTTACAGGGATCTCTAGGTCCTAGGACCTCTATCGCCGTGTATTCTCCCTCTGAGGCTCTGAGTCCTTGGGGGGCCAGCGATGAGATTTACACGGAGCTGAAGAGTCAAGTGTTCTACTCTAGTTAGTAGTCTCTGTGTCTCCGGCTGACCGCCTGGATATCCCGAATGTCACTAACTCGCGAGTCGCGAGTCCCGACCGCGCTTCTCAGTCCTGACTCCTGAGTATTCACTGCTCAGTGACAGTCCTGACTTCCACAGTCCACTCTATGCTTCCTACACCAGCAGCCCGGAGTGGTCTTGAATGTGCCGGAAAATTCTCAGTAAGGCTGTGGCGGAAACACTGTGCCATTACAGTGAACAGTCGGTGCACGGCGTCTCCAACTAGATTTCATCGTAGGTGAACGATACATCGAACCGTGGACCGCCGACCGGTCACCGGTGTGCCTACGCGTGTAACAGTTTAACAAATGACTACATCAGCATGCACTGTCTCTTCGGCTGTTTCCCCGGCTCAGCCATCTGCTTATCGGCCTGTTCCTTTATCTTATTCTTGCACCAGGCCCAAAACTTGTATTGTTTAAATTGTTTTTCCTTCTCCATGGACGGTCGCCGGTGGCGGGGTGGTGGTATTCTGTTCGTCTCCCTCGACGGGGTGACTCCGGTCTCCGGAGTTGTGCTAAACGGATCGGACACGGCCTGGGGACCGCCGCTCGACGTGGTTGATGAGGCGCGTCACGCAGGCGGCGGATGTTTGAGTCCTTGGGAAGAATTCGCTGATGTTGATTTCGAGAGGGGCTTCCCACTTGAAGGATCGTAGCATCTTGGTTGATCCCGTAACCCTCGTTCGACTCGGGGTGGGGGGAGTTTTCTGCCTCCGTCAGTCTAGGTGCACGTTGTGAGGAATCGGATATCCCTGCCGACCCGACCAAAAGGTCAGAACACTAAGCTGATGAGAACCAGCTTAGTGCGGGATATATAGGTACATGCAAACGACGGACAGAGCATACGGGTAACCGTCACATGTAGTCGTTTTCAATTACCGTAGACTTCTCCTAGTATTGCGTGGCACGTGCCGAATGATGCACATGACTACCTACATAAGCATGCACTGTCTCTCCGACTGTTCCCGCGGCCCAGCCTTTTGCTTGCCCCAGCTGAAGGAGGACCCACCTTGTTCGTTGTTTTGGCCTGTGATATTTCGTCAACCTTCTTTTCCCGGTTAATCATTTACCTACCCCTCATTTGCTAGTTTTGTGCGAGCAACTCGACACCTTCATTCATGTCGCCATCCTGATTCAGTTATCGTTCTTTATCACTCTCGACTCAAGATGACGTTTTGCGGTCATTTCCCGAAGATCAAATCCGGATATTCAGATTGTTGTTCTTATCATGCATTCAGTTTGTCCGATGAAAGGGTGTGAAGAATAGGATTTATTGGTTGTTGTTGTTCTGGAGTCAAGAAAGGGAGAAACAACTGTCGTTAGCATGTGAACTTTTACGGAGATTGTTCCGGCATCTTCGATTCGACATCAGAGATACTGAGCTTGCTGGTTTCTATAATAACCTTGAGAGGAACCTGCGAGGATTGCCTCATGTTTCTGAATTGTAACTCAACACACAATCATTCTAGTTAGGAGATAGCTCCTCAACTTCAACAAACTTCTTTCCCATTCAGTGTTTTATCTTCTTCTGGAGCAGTTAGATCCTGCAAAGATCCTTTGTAGGGCAGATCTATCTGTTGGTCCACGATCGTATTCTGTTTCCACAGTGCCCTTCCTTTCCCTTGGAGCAGTTAGATCCTACAAGCGTATTTGTGGGGTAGATCTATCTGTCAGTCCACGATCACCGCCCGGCTTTTTTTCGTTTTTATTCCAGCCCCAATACTTGAACTGTTTTTCCTTCTCCTTGGGAGATGGCTAGGTAGTGGTACTCTGTTCGTCTCCTTCGACGGGTAACTCCGGAGTGGTGGCAAACGAATCGGTCACATCCCGGGCACCACGAGTCGACGTGGTTGCGGGCGTGGATGCTTGAGAAGCATTCGCTGACGTTAAATCGGCGAGGGGGTCCCGGCTCGAAGAATCGCGGAGAAACTCTCGTATCTTGGAGAGACCATAGAAATCATAAAGAGAGCACCCTTATGTGTCAGGACCAACATAGGGCCCGCCAAATCTGAGAAATTGGGGATGAACTCTCAATAAAAATTGGCGAACCCCAGGAAGCTGCGTACCCCTTTTGCTCTCGTCGGGGGTTCCCAGTCGCGAATGGCTGCAATCTTCTCGGGGTCCGGGCGTATAGCTCGGCCCGCTTCCACCATGAATCCCAAGTACTTCGTTTCCTTGACCCCGAAACTGCACTTCTCGATGTCCAAGTTGAGACCCGCGTCTCGTAGCCGACGCAAAACTTCCCGGACCTTGCGAAGATGGTCCTTCTTGGAGCCTCTAGAATAGATGAGAACGTCGTCGAGGTAGGTCGTGGCGAAGTCCCCTAGTGTGTCTCCTAACGCCCCGTTGATGTACCGCTGGAACGTGGCGGGGGCACCCGCCATTCGAAGAGGCCGAATCGTGTACGAAATGCGGTCAGGTGCTCATCACCCATCGCCATGTGCAGTCGGTGAAAGGCCGCCCGGACGTCCAGCTTCGTGAACGACCTCGCCGACGACAAAGAACGTAATTTCTCCTTGATGAGAGGCAAAGGGTATCGGTCCTGGTCTGTCACCTTGTTGAGGGCCCGATACATAGTCCACACAGAAGCGCCAGCCCCCGTTCGCCTTCTTCACTAAGAGAACAGGGGCCGCGGCCGAAGAAGAAGATGCGCGTATCCAACCCTTATCCATCAACTCGATCACCTGCTTCCGAATCTCCAGCAAGTTGCAACTGGTCTCGCGGCATGTTGTACAGAGGTGCTGACGGCGGCAACTCTGGCAGAGCGCCGTCCGGATCCCGCTTGAGGCGAATATGGTGATCTGCCTTGCTCCGATGGGGGGGAATCGCGTCCGCCTTCTCCTTCCGAAACAAATCTGCAAACTCGCGCAGCTCCGGTGGCAGTCTCCGCATCACGTCGTCCTCCTCCACCATCGGAGAACCGGACGACTGCGCCAAAACCGTGGTCATCTCCCTCAGACTCGTAGCTAAGAGACGAATCTCTGACCCGTCCTTCGCCGCGCGCCGCACTATGCCCGTGTAAACTGACCCGAGCATTCCCACCGTGGGGTTCTCCGTCTCCCGATCCTCGAGGGACGGGACGACCAGATGATTGCGAGAACCCACCACCAACTGACGTTCGGCCGCATGCAACACAAATTCATTCCTGACGAGCCAAGGGGTCCCCAAGATGCAATCCTGAGTGAGGCCAGGAATCACATAGGCCACCACCGGGAACGTCCATCCATCCACATCGGCCCGGAACCGGACCAAATGTCGGATCCATAGTTGGGCCCCTGGCGAGGACGGACTCCGTCGCTGGGTTTCCACCGCCGTACACAACCGTCTTGGGTTAAGTAGCGCAAAGCGCTCCAATCCGAGCCGCTGCACAAACTTCTCGCTCACCGCCGCAAAGCGGTCACAACCGTTATCCACCTGGGCAGTACAAAACACGGTGTCGTTGCAGAGAACAGGGAGGAGAAAAGGCTTGGTCTCCATGTTGTCTTCTATCACTTTGTACTCCTCCCCCGTACTATCCGACAGCCCTTGCGAGCGGATGCTCACTCCTTCGCCGGAACTCGCAATGGAGGGGGCTTCCTTCGTCGAACCGCAGTCCGACTCGCCACACTCCGAAGTCCCCTCAAAGACCTCACTCTTGCGCACCAGAGCGGTCCCCCGCGACGAAAGAGACGGCGGCAAGGCACACTGGCGACCCTGATGCTAGGTAGGGCGACGATGTGAACGCTGATCTGGCGACCGTTGTGACTCCGAAGGGTCCTTCAAAACTACTGTCGTCTTCACACCCTTCTTCCCGCCCGGCCTCGACTTCCTGCTCTTCCCGGAGAAGCTGGTCCTCGCCACAACAGTCGCATTCGTGCTCTTCTCCGAAACGGCTTCAAGAGTAGGTGTATTCGGATCGGGCGTCGTCATCGTGCGGATGAGGTTGCGAAGTTCGAGAGCTCTCTGTTCCGCCTCCTGATGCTTGAATACAGCTACCGCCTCTGCGTAGCTGTGGGTAGGGATCGTGCGGTATCGGCAGAGCTCGTCCAACTCTTGAGAGATCGACTGATGCAACAACGCAACCTTCTCATCCTCCGGCGCATCCAACTTGTGTGCTCTTGCCATCTGTGCCTCGAACCGTACCAAATAGTCGCTGAAGGACTCGTCGGCCGCCTGGCGTAACATCCGGAGCTCGAGTCGCGCAACCGTGAGGGACGTGGTGTCGGAATACAACACCTCCAAGAGGAAGGCAACGGCACTCCATTCGAGAGCTTCCCCCGACTCGAAGTAGTACGACAACTGCTTTTGAATCTGATCGGCGAGGCCATCGTACACAAATATCCACTTCTGACGGGGTGTCAGATGGGCGCAATCGGAGGATAATCTGTCCTCAACCGTTATCCGCCAACTCTTCAGCTGCGACTTTGTGCCGTCAAAACGGGTCCGAATCGGAGCCGGCGGGCTTCGTCGCGCTGTAGTTGTTGAGAAAAGGAATCAAGTTCGGCCCGCAACCGGTTGAGGTCCGCCTCTATCGCGGTCCCGCGGATAAGCTTGACGCGTCGAAGTCCATTCCCGTTCCGACAAACCAAAAAGAAAAAAGAAAAAAAGAAAAAAAGAAAGTTGAAAATTGATGATTGAAGAGAAACAATTGTGATGAACTGGCCTAGTGTGGTTGCTGCACTCTAGCGTTGACAGTAGAATTGTTTCTCTTGAGGAGAAAGAGAGGAGAAAAGTCCTCTCGTCCCCTGATGCTATCCTAAGAGGTACCTCCTACAGTGGCCCCAAATGAATAACGCGAAAATCTCCCCACTTTTCGTCGCGACGCGTCAATTTAGCTTCATCCAAAAACCAACCCATCATCTTTGAGCAGCCATGGCTACGTCACGACGCCCTTTGGAGCCATTCGAAAAACATTTGACAGCACGCACTAGGAGTCGCGTCTATTCAGTTTTAATAGCAGGCAAATCGGCCAAGCAGAACGCTCACGACGAGGGTATTCTCCCAAGCCTCGTTTGTGGCATCAAAAAACGGTCCACTACCCAAGATTGGGGCCGGGGGATCTCACCAAAAGGGCGGGGGCACCCGACCAAGCTAACAAAACACGATTTGCGACAATTCTAGACTAACATAAATCAATAGCCATTCACTACCAACAAAGAGCTTTAAGAAATACGCGCTCCTCGTGTTTCTACGGAGAAAATCGCACGATACCTCAAGACAAGAGGAGTCGTGCATCGCGAAACCGCACAACGCCCATTTTTGAGAGAAGAGCATGTCTAAAAAATGTTCCAATTCGCGCTCAAGTGTTTCAAAAAGCCTCTTGCGTAGTTTCGTCGCGTTTGATAGCCAGATGAATGCGCTGTTGAGCGCGGCGATGGACAGACTCAGGAGTGGATTTCGCGCTCTGCCGGTCAGAATTGCACCTTGAACTTGTGGTTACAATAACTCAGGTTCCAAGCAGCGGAATGGGCTAATTCTAGGCTTGAAAGCAACCGAGTTTGAATTGTGTACAAGTCAGAATAAAAGAAGCCCCAGTACATATATCCTTACCTTTTGGGGTGGAATTCGCTACGGAAATCAGGGTCCTCTCGTCGTCCTCCCGGGTGACCCCGACAGGCTGAATCCCATTGAGGACCTCTGGTCATGCCTCAAACAGAAGATCTTTGAACGTGATTCAAATATGAGGCATATGAAGAAGTCTCAGGCCGCATTGGATCACGTTGAAAAAATTGCGACAAATGTTTGTGATGAATTGGAAATGACGCTTGTTAACGACCTTATCGACAGCGTGCCTGACCGTCTTCAGGCTGTGACCGATTCCAAGGGTTGTTATACAAAGTAATGAGGCAGTCAATTGATTAAGCCTTCATGATTCTATAGACCTGCTTAAATACACATTTTTGACATTTTAAATGGCCAGATTGCGAAAAAGTGAAATAAATAGGTGTGGTCTGTAATCCAAAATGGGTCCAATCTGGCGTTTCGCGTTACATATTCACTTGGTGGGGCTGTACATTGTCCTCCAAGCTCCGTCATCTTGTTGACGCGGCTACAGATGCGCCACCCGCTCCTCCGCCTCCGCAATCCATTGCCTCACCTTGTCCTCCGACCGGGCCCTTAATCCAATCCGAAATGGCCTCGGATCCAGCGTCAAAGACGTCGGCGTCGCGTTGCAGTCCAAACAGTGGATGCACGGCGTATCATCAGGATCATTCGAGGGGAACATCTCAAACGCGGTGATGAGCCGAACAAAGGCCGTATACAGCTGCCTATTTGCGAGTTGAAAGCCTGCGCACATGCGAGAGCCCGCCCCGAAGCTGTAGTGCGGAGTGCCGATCTCCGCATTGTCGAGGAATCGTTCCGGTATAAACTTCTCGGGCAGCTTGAAGCGCTGTTCGTCGTAGTTGGCGGCATAGGTATTCTACGTTGCCATTTGCAAACAAGGAGTCAGGGAGTCAGTTGACCGGTCAGTGAGGTACATTGTCCACGCGTCCGAAGCCTCGCTCGAGACAAGAAGGGGGAAAGGAAAGCAAAAGGAAGCCGACGGCAGCCCATACCATGAAGAATGTGGTGCCGGCAGGAATTACCGTGTCATTAAACGGAATGTCGCGGATGTTTTTCCGCGGCAGATTAATCGGCAACACGCTCCAGAATCGCAAACTTTCCTTGACAAAAGCGGTCATGTATGGCACCTTTTCCTCAACAAGACACTTTTCCCATGCGTCCCCGTCGGGGTACACGTCCTCGATGGCATTGAGTGCCTTGGTCTGCACGGCTTGACCTTCCTCGGTGGATAGATATGCCATCGACATGGTGATGTGGCCCGGGATCGTGTCTACGCCGGCTGAAGTCATGGTCAAGCATATGGATTTGATCTCGGCTGCGAAGCAGAAATGAAAACGTTGCTCCCGATTAGCAATTGTACTCCGATGCCCATTGCATGAGCACACATGCGAGCAGAGCAGTAGAAAGAAAGACGTACTCGCATTCAGTTTCACTTCTGGATCCTTGAGGATATTCCCCATGATACAGGGCTTATCCGTACCCTTTTGAATCTTCTTTTTTAAGCGGTCGAGCATATCGCTGAGATACTTGTCCCTCCGAACCCGATATTCCTCGGCTGACGAATTATTCTTCTTGAAAAGACGCAGCAACGGCACATAGTCCTGCCAGTTATTACTCGTTGACCGGAAGTTGGCAATCATTCTCTCCACGTGGGCTACTTCATTGAGAAGCTCGTCATCGATGGATTCGCTGATGCGAAATCCATAATTCAATGTCATGGAGGTATTGAGCACATAACGCTGCACGTAGGCTTTCGGATCTAGGGGCTGCTCTCCGCCCTTGCAGTCCTCGAGTAGATCCTTGATGGTAGCGGTGGACTCGAAGTCGAGGATGGGCATGTAAGACTGCGTGGCCGGCCGGTTGAGGGCGGCCGCGGCAGCTTTGCGCCGGCGTTTGCAGGACTCATTCCACGGGGAAGTGCCGATGGATCATGGTGAAGCCCTGTGAGGAGGAGACCACGGAGTGGAAAGTGTGAAACATGGGACGAGAGATGAGCGAGGATTGGTGCGTGATCCAGAAATGACGCACAGCGTCGTACGAGTTGACAAAGATTATGCGCTATGAATGTCAGATTCGCCCATGGTCAGTCGTAATTTCCTTGAAAACGGTCAACTGGCGATGGTAAACTAGCACTGATGTAGAGGAAACAGAAGATTCAAGAAAGAAGAAGAAGAAAAGGAAATAACCTACGCGGTTCCCAAGCCGAGTCTGAAAGACAGGACCATACTTCGTCGCCCATCTCTGCGCAACTCTGGCATGATCGGTCCCCAACTCTACCAGGTTCCCAAAGACAGGAATGCCAGGAATCTCGGGAATGCCCTTGATCTTAGGCTTGTCGGTGGTGTTGAGGAACCGTACGAGGATATAGATGGTAATCACCATGACGATGCCAACAATGGGGTACGACATTTTGTTTTACTCCTTCGTCACCTTCTTCTGGATATTTTCACTTGTGTTCGTCAGTGGTCACTAGCGATGACTCCGAAAAAAAGAAGAGAAAAGACTATGTCTTCACGATATTTCTGACGTGAGAATAGAGGGGGAGATAAGAGCAACCGAGGCTACCGTGTAGTTACATTGAGATCACAATGTGACAATGTCTCACATCGCCCCCCATTTCAACTCTACATGTAATTGTCGTAACGTCGTTGACAATGAGATTGGCTACAGGTACTCTGTAAATTCATACATAGGTACTACTCCGTACGGTATGCAGCCACTCATCGCCCAAGGCGATGTCTTCATGTCGTACAGGCAACAGGTCTGAGGTGCTTGTGACTGTCTTCATGTCGTACAGGCAACAGGTCTGAGGTGCTTGTGACCATAGGTTCAATGGCCCTTGAAGTACCGCGCTGTTGAATAGGGTATGACGATACAGTTGCGCCACGGTCCGAGAGGGCATCGCCAAGCCTGTGTCCTGTACCATACAAAGCCTCCTTACTAAGCCCGTAGAATCCCAATTTGCACATCGGCTAATGACGTACAGATGGGATACTGATAACGCAACAAGACCACGATCAAGCCTCTCAAAATAGAAAGCAAAGAACAAAAGACTCTCACTCTTATTCTCTCCAACGCGGTGAATTCATTGCACTTTGGGGGATACAGCTCCGTAGATATAGTCTGCGACCCGAGCTCGACCTCTCTCGGAAGTGCCACGTTTGTCTGGCAATGCTGCAATGTGTAGGCTGTAGCTACGTAATGAGAATGTGCGTACGTACACGATGAAATGTAAGTAAGTTTCGCAAGCCCCATATTCTCTCCAACATAAAATGTGAAGACAATGGACATTCTCAACGTTTGCGCGACCAAGCAGAGTCCGCGTCTGGGCAAGGTCAGCATAAAGCTCCAGCATATCTCTCGCCTCTGAAAAAAAAAGCTAACAAAAATTTACATATCCAAGAAAAAGGAGATTGAAAAGAAACGGCTGTAATACAGACAGGATATGGGAAGATGAAGTAGAACTTAAGAACGAAAACAAATGATAACGATCTGAATTTGGGAAGAAAAACAGGAAAGAGGGTGTCAGGGACATCGGTACAAGCAGAGGGTCACTGCTAGGTTGAGCGGAGACTGAAGGTGGAGACCGAAGAAGGCCTCAGGCACAAACGCGCTGGGAGCGAAGGTCCATAACACGATGGCCTCGCACATGTATGGTAGAGGCCAGAGATCAAAACATTCAAGCATATGACCCCTACCTTTGACATCTTGCCCTCAGCCCTCACTCTGTTGTGAACTCCCAAGCCTTGACAACGGTATTGCTATGTCTGCGAGCGATTCAATCTTGTTCAAAGCCTAGCGGGGGCACCGGGAGGCGGTAAAAAGCGTCACCTAATGGACTTTCACGGCTACGTCCACGCATCAAACGATAGAGAGATCCGAAAGTCCATTAGGTGACGCTTTTTACCGCCTCCCGGTGCCCCCGCTAGGCTTTGAACAAGATTAAATCGCTCGCAGACATAGCAATACCATTTTAGTTTACCGGAAGAGTTCTTGCTAATTGCTTAGCCATACTTCCAAACTATGGACTTCAAATTGGCGTATGTCATGGGAGAGATGACCTTGTCTCTGACGTATAGATCACCTTGGTAGGTGACTGAGGATTGAGGGCGCAGATTGAAGAGGGCGCGGAGGGGGGCAGACACGGAGGGCGCGTTGCGAGCTGAGAGAGCAGCGGTTTGGCGGGCGGGCGCAAAACGCGCGAGGCCGATGATGGGGGTGGCAGTCGTGAGAGTTATGCGAACATGGCCTGGTAAGGGGAGAAAGATCGACAGAGATATGTCACGAAATGGCTGTGAACGGGAGTTCAAACAGGCACTCAAATAGAATTTATCTCTGTCGAGCTATGAGGAGGAAAAGGAGGAAAGGAAGAGTGTGTGACGGGAGGGCGGTCTATCATATATATACCTACATGTGTGTAATAGTGTGGATCCGTAACAGATTGTAGTTCCAACTTCCACCACGTCAACTTGCTCTCGAAGAAGACAAGGAATGTCTTCTCCACATACCCAGTCACCTCACCTCGCCTTCGTCCAGAGTTGAACACAGCTACCAGATAATCATGTGAACGTGGGGGGGACTGCCGCGTGCCTGAAAATTCACTCGTCACTAGAAGTCCACGACCTTAAACTTTGGGACGACAACCTCCTTCATGAAGCGTTGAACCCTTCCGTGGATGAAGTGGAAACCCGCGATGTCCGAATTTTTTCTGAGGTTGATGGAGGCGAGCTTCATCTTCTTCTCGTTGCTGCCTACACCCAGGCTTCGTAGTCGGGCATCAACTTTGTCAGCAACTCCCTGTGTAATTCGGCTGCAGAGAAAGATATGAACAAAGCTGGACACCCCAGTCCACAGACTTGAGTCAGCTCATTCCGTTTTCGTTGCCAGTACGGGCGAGTTCCTAACATGTTGCCTGTATAGCGGTTGACCGACTTCAGAAGACTGTGTGCCTCTTGTGTGTTCTGGTTGAGCATTTTCCTCAGCTTCAACCGTAAACTGTAAATTCGTAATTTTCGCTGGTCTTTCTCGAGGAAGTAGGCACTCTGCTTATTAGCCTGCGAGCGAGCCAGCACGTTGTACGCCACGAAGCGGAACTTGGGAGTTGGGATGCTGTGCGAACCGCCGGCCAGGTACCTGAGAGCTCGCTGGATACATGCTTTGAACTCCACCGATTGAAGTCACCGAGCGTAGGCGTAGTTCAGTATAGTCTCCTATGCCGTAAGGATATAGAGTTGGGAATGCCAGAGCCAGCAAGGGCTCATCTTGTCCAAGCTCGTCAATCAGTGTCTATCTAACATTCGAGACATGCATATCTGGAGGACCTTCGGGCGATGCAGATGGTTGTCGATTGGAGGCATGCGCTTCAGAGTCTTGTGAGCTAGCCGAGGTCTGTTGGCGACCGAGTCGAGACGTTGGTAGGTTTGCTGATGCTGGCCGCAGTGAGAGTATGTACTGACTTCCCGGCGCGTTTGCTGCTTGGAGGATCTATTCTTTGAACGCGTCCACATCTCTCTGGTGACTCGTGAGCCATCAGGCGTGGGACGGCCACGCTCTCCCAGAGTTCCTCACTGTCATTGTCGGTGGCTGTGACATCAAGTATTCAGGTGGCTTTGTCCGACAGCATGTGTGTTCACTGTCGATAGTCAGGGCCGGGACCGGGTTATGGCACTCTTTGCTCTCAGATCGGTGAGGAATCATCTGGGGGCACTTACCCCGTGGGAGTTGAGGCCATGTCGGTTCAATGAGGTATGTACTGGGTCTGGATTGTGTTGATGGATGGCTATCTGTTGATCAGTCGGGGCCCGGGGGATGAGTGTGGTGAGTCAGGCGCATTTACGCGCAGTTGATTGGCACACCGCCTAGCCATGATTAATTACCCCCACCCCACCCACGACGCGCCTCAACGCGCTTCATCGCGTCTTCCCCGACCACCAATCCCGGTGACGTTTGGACACGAAGTTCTCGCAGCAACATCGGAGATCTCGGGGCCATTCAGGTCATCCACGCAATCCGCCACCATGCTGCGACAAGACTTCAACCGGCTCGATCCCAAGCGTCGCAATGTGCTCGATCATCGAAAGAAGCAGTTTGCGGCTCCTCTGTACAAAGACGCCGAGTATCCCCATCGACTCAATTTTTACACGGATGCGCCGACGGCAGACATCACGCTGGAGCAATTTGAGCAATGGGCCATTGATCGACTTCGAGGTTCGTTGTTCTCACCCTACTCGCACAGTCTATTTCCTTCGGGATACAGACACGCGGAGACATGCAAAGACTCTGCGACACATAACGAGGCTGACACGATGTGGCAGTCCTGGCCGAGCTGGAAGCATGCTCGTTTCGAAACCGAACACCTGCCGAGACAGCCGCTCACATGAAGCCCATCCTGGACAAATACGTCCCCCTCGATACCAACAGCTCCTCTTCAGCGCGGCTGTTTGCGCAGAGACAAAAGGACCACTACAGCCACTTTATCCTACGTCTGGCCTTTTCGTCCACCGAGGACCTGCGCCGGCGGTTCAGCCGCGTCGAAACAATGCTGTTCCGCATGCGGTTCAATAGCGATGATCTGACCGAGAGATCCGCGTTCGTGTCGAGCCTTGATCTAGACTGGTGGGAGGCCGTGACGGAGGACGAAAAGAGGGACTATGCTGCGGACCTGGCGGCCATGGCAGGCAAGAAGTCTAGCCTCGAGGACGACATGTGGTTCAAGGTTGATTGGGAGAGAGTGCCAGACCTGGTCGAGGGCCGGAGGGTGTTTCTGAAGCAGGGCAAGGCGTTTGTGCCCGGGCGCGAACAATCGAGTATGGTGGTTGCCGAGTTCTCGTCACGCTTAGAGAAGCAGCTCGAGGTATGGCGTGCTTCCTTCATCTTGATACCATTACGAAATCCTTCTCAAGACAATGCCAAGACATAGACAACACGTTTCTCCTACTGACATTATTCTGCGTTGCCTCCTTTCGCCTAGCTCACTGCTCGGGCACTCCCGCGCCTCGACGAAGACGATCGTCTTACCCCGATCCTGAACCACCTGTCCAAGAACTTCATCACCCCCGACTCCACCTACGTCTCCAGCTCGACAGCCCCGGACGGCGCACAAATCACCGCCTCCAATATTGATCATCTGTCGCAGCATTTCCCGGCCTGTATGTCTCATCTGCACCGGTCGCTACGACGAGACGCACACCTCAAGCACTACGGCCGTCTGCAGTACACGCTGTTCCTCAAGGGCATAGGCCTGAACCTGGAAGAGTGTCTCATGTTCTGGCGGAGCTCCTTCCACAAAGTCACCGATGATCAGTTCAACAAGGAATACAGATACAACGTGCGCCACGCGTACGGCGAGGTCGGCGGAGACTCTAACCGCCGAGGCGGCGGCTATAGCCCGTATAGCTGTCAGAAGATCTTGACGGAGCACCCGCCCGGCCCGGGAGAGGCACACGGGTGTCCTTATCGGCACTTCAACATGGAGAATCTAACGGCTCTGGTCAACGCGATGGGGGTTTCGGACCGAGCGGTCCTCCAGGGAGTGAAGGAGGATAAGGAGAAGCAAAAGTTCCACATGGCTTGTAACCGGTACGTCGAGAGGCTCTCTTTTTGTTTCTTTTCTTGAAACTTTTCTTTTTGGCGGCTTGGCTTGGTCCATTGAGTGCGCGTCCAGAACAACAGGCTAACGGTGTTATTTGATCGATCAAATAGGGTTTTTGAACATGTTCACAAGGCCGAGATTAGGAAGGCCAAGGATGAGAGCGTCATGACGTCTAGTCAGCTGGAGACGATTGTTCATCCCAATGAGTATTTCAAGCGAAGCTACCTGCTTAAGAACTTGGGCAAGGACGGCCAGGATAAGATGGAGGAGTGAGCTGGAGCGAAAAGGAGAACACATTGATGAGGATGCCTGGGCTGAATTTACAAGAGGGGGTTGATCTGGCACGATGGCGGCGTATGGAGTTTTTGGTCTGGTTCATTGGCCTGGGCTTGGCCTGGAGTTGCGTATACATAGTTTCTTAACATGATGAATTGCCTTAGGGCTTATTGGGCCTCGAGTTGACGGGGCTCAGAGTCCCATACCCGTAAAACCGATTACATGTTTTCGTCCGACGCCCTCACGAGTCACAGGCGAGTTGTGTCAGTCAAAGGCAATTTACTTCCCTTGCCGGAAGATAGGAGCGATCGATGAAGCTCGCCGAGGCATTGCGATTGAGTTTAAGATTGTGATATCCCGTTGAAGAAGCACAAATACGTACCGGTATTTCAAGTGAGAGATGACTCTTCTTACCGTGCGCGGGATGATTCGCGCAAGAAAAGTACCTCTAGATTGTCACGCACATACAGTACTTGGTCCTAGTATTGAAAAATAGTATTGAAAAATACGCAAAACTATGTATGCAGTAAGAAGAAACAAGAGGAAAGGGAAGGGGGAAATCGGTACCGTTGTAATTAATAATCAGTCGTTGCCATGTGACCAGCCGACCAGGATGTCGCGCAAAGGAAAAAGAAAACAAAGAAAGGTCATCAGATCATCAAAGTTGGAGATTGTTCAAAAATTGAACAATCAACATGTCCCAGTCCCAGACTCCCAAATCACAGGCCCAGGCCCCAGGGCCCTCGACCGAGGCACTCGACAAGGGTCCCTCGTGGCAAACTGTCTGCAAGGGCCGTCCCAAAATCTCATTCCGCTCCATCCCTGCACTTCGCCGACGAGGTTGCATCCCGAGTCCGGACTCCGGAGCCCACAGACGACGGACAAGCGCGTGCGGCGTGGGACATGCCACTCACAAAAAAGGACGAATGGACGAATCTGTTACATTGCCGAGCGATGGAACGATCCTGGCTTGTCTCACGCCGCACGCGGGTGACAAGAAGAACGAAGAATGGTGAATATGAGTTGTCGTTTCGAGACTTGCGATCCCGACGAGTCGATTTTCATGTTGGGGGCCGCAAGAAATGGTTCACATGACCATGCACATGCACGTATACGCGAGACGACATCTCTTCTATGCTGATCAGTGATGACTCATGAGCGCCATCTCACTGTCACACTTGCCCGCGGCCCTCTAATAAATAAACCCACGTCTCAAGGGGAGACACAAAGGATCACTAGGTACCTATCCAGCAGGCGTGCATCAGCAGTCAGCACAGACTCGTTACCGCGGCGTCTCTTCAGTTCGAAAAGTTACAACGCACACCTATACCTGCGGCGCATGGTCCGAACGAAGTTTCTAATTCTTGACGCCGAAAGAACTTTTATTTGGCTTCAAAAGGTTTCAGTCTTCACGCGCGAGGACATGGGTGCGTAGCATATACCGCCGCCCGACTAGGGTGGTGATAAAAGAGGCGAGAACAAATTGGGGGGGGGGGGGGGGGGGGG
>SRQG01000413.1:0-22939 GCA_018360325.1 Claviceps aff. humidiphila group G2b | reverse complement strand
CCCCCCCCCCCCCCCCCCCCCCCCCCCGTATGCAAATACACGAATAACCTTCGTGTACGGTCACTACGGAGTAACACACACAGGTCAGTCTGAATGTAGCCTCGTTTTTGTTTCTTCAGCATCCTATGATCTAGGTATCGCGTCGTAATCAGTGGCGTATTCCGCGTGGGCGACCCTCTTTCAAGAATACCCTACATCACTTCATTTTCTGCAGAGACCGAAGAGAATTGAACCGACAAAAGAGGAAAAAAGGGTTTGAATTAAGGCCCGAGACAAGTCAAAACAATTGGAACAAAAGTAAAACGGCCAAGATGCACCTCAGAGGGTCCGATCTGTCATCGATTGTCACCCCTCCTCTTGTCGCGAACAGTTGAACGGTCGAACGGTCGAACATGATGGATGATGCAGCCCGGCTCCGGTCCCGGACACGGGAGAACTCGAATTCTTGGAAAAGGTTCATAATTGTGACGGCCGTCGAATAGGGACACCGTACATATGCACGCATAGGTACTCTGTAGCTGAGCTACATATACTTCGTATACATACATACCTCCTACTTGTTTCCCATCACCTCCAAGTCTCAAGACCACCACGCTGCACGCGAACGCCAGAGATCTGCAGATTACCCCTCCCCCTCTCTTCATCGCATGCTGCCGTTGAATGGCAGTATCCTCACAAAGACTCCGGTGGGGAGACGTGTTGCGGAGAACAAAGAAGACCTGCTTTCGCAATGACTTGGCAGACAGCTTCCCTGGCTAATAGGAAGCCTTCACTGGTCTCTCGCATCCCCGGTTGTCACGCCAATGCATCCAAGAAAGCGTGTAAAAACTCCAAATTTCAAACAACATGAGATACCTGCGGTTTGGGGGTTTCTGCCCAACGCAACGCCAGTGGGATGGGGTATTCTCGCGAGTCGCCCGACGTAACACCAATGGAGGGGTTATGTTGTATTCTAATTTCTCACCCACCGCCGGCACCTGGTATATGGTACATATGTACATAGGTACATATGTATGTACCTGTCTGGTACCTACTCCATAACTTTCATGCGAACCGGCGTGCCAATGCGTGTCTTGCGTCTTTGCATCTGCTTCTTGCGTGTAGGTACATTGTAGGCAGGTTGTATCGGAGAAACTGGATCAATCCACAACGGCGCATCAGAAGGACGTAACACCGAGAAAAAGAAAAAAAAAAGAACTCCCCTCCCCCCTCTTTTTTAGACTTGGTAGGATTTTGAGTTCGGGTTCGGTTCCTGTTCCTTTTTTTCCCACTCTTCAATTTTTCCCATACATGGTCGACTAAAGCCCAGAATATCCCGAGAAGTTCAAAAAAGAAGAATCACATAACTCAAAACACACAATCCAGGACTTTAAACGAAGAAACACAAAAACAAGAAACACCATGACCACCCCCATTCTCATTCTCGACGGCGGCCTAGGCACCTCCCTCGAAGAGAAATACCACATCAAATTCGGGCCCTCGACGCCTCTCTGGTCGAGCGACCTCGTCGTGTCTGCCCCGCACACGCTCCTCCAGTGCCAAGCCGACTTTGGCCGCCTGCCCGTGGACATTCTCCTCACGGCGACATACCAAGTCTCCATTGAGGGCTTCGCCAACACATGCGAATCGCACGCTTCGTTCCCCGAGGGCATCGACGCGGCGAATATACCCCAATTCCTCGAGAGGGCCGTCTGCATTGCTGAGAGCGCGACGCGGCAGCAGCAGCGGCAGCAGCAGCCTGGTGGGCGAACGGTTTCGGCGGGGTCTGTTGCGTCCGTGGCGCTCAGTCTAGGGCCCTACGGGGCGTGCATGAGTCCTAGCCAGGAATATAGTGGGCGGTATGACGAGAAGCATGATTCGCAGGACGCTTTGTATGAGTGGCATCGCGAGAGGCTGGCCTTGTTCGCAAAGGTGGATGGCCTGTCGCGCCGGGTGGCCTATTTAGCCATGGAGACGATTCCGCGCGTCGACGAGATTGCTGCTATGCGCAGAGCTCTGGATACGGTGCCGGAGCTGGCTGACGTGTGCTTCTGGATGTCCTGTCTGTACCCGGGCGAGGGGGAGGCTCTCCCCACGGGGGAATCTGTGAAGGAGGCCCTGCGGACGATGCTGAACAAGAGCCTGGCGCGCTCTCTGCCCTGGGGTGTGGGCATCAACTGCACGAATGTGCGCAAGGTGCCCGCGCTGCTGCAGCGGTATGAGGAGGTCATGGAGGAGATGGTGAGCGAGGGCCTCGTGGAGGAGTGGCCGGCTCTGGTGCTGTATCCGGACGGCACCAAGGGCGAGGTGTACAATTCCACGACGAAGAAGTGGGAGATACCGCAGGATATTGCTGACAAGTCGGCCGCCCAGAGCGATGTGCCGTGGGAGCAGCAGCTCGCGGATGCCGTGAGGGCGACGCAATCCCGCGGCAAGTGGAAGCAGATTGTTGTAGGGGGTTGCTGCAGGGCTTCCTCGGAGGACATTGCCCGCCTACGCATGATTTTGCTTTGAAGAGCGCCATGTTTTTTGTGGTTGTGGTGGGCGAGTTGATGTCTTCGGAATTGCGATAAATCTGGTACATACATATACAAGTGACCAAGATATGAAAGTATTTAGTGATCAAGGGATGAACCTGATCAGCGGTCTGAGGATAAAGTACATAGTCGCTCCTTGTTTTTTGGACTCTCGGTTCCTCATTGAAGAAGAAGAAAATAAATGAAAATCAAGGGAGAATGTTGATACGACAGGAAAACCTCCAAAACTACAAAACACAAAACTACAGCACAGAGAGCTTCTCCAACGCAACTTTCCAATCCCGTTGCACAAAGTTGCTCCCGGAGACCCGGACCGAATCGGCGGACCCCCCACAAGTCAGCAATGGAGTTCGTCCCCGATTTCGCAGCCCAACCCCGTGTACACTTCCCTATAACCGCAGAGCTCACAACAACCCAGAAACGACACACTCTCGAGTCTCAACATGGCATCCAAAGTCTTCATCGTCACCGGCGCTAGTCAAGGCCTCGGCTGGGCCATTGCAAAGTATCTAATCGGGGAGTCGCACCAGGTCGTCGTGACTGCTCGTTCCGCAGAGCCGTTGGAGGATCTGAAGAGGGCGCATCCGGGACAGGTTGATTTTGTGGCTGGGGACATGACTGATGCAGAGGTAATCATCTTTCGTTCCATGGAGATAGTTGGCTTATTCGAAAAGGGAATTGGGGGGCGCTCAACGCGGGTTCTTCAGTCCCATTGTGTCTGCGTCATTGGTCTGTGGAATTGATAATGGAAGCTAACGATTCCTGCATTGGAGTAGTTGCCGGAAAAAGTCATCTCCACGGCGTTGAGTGCCTTTGGTCGGCTGGATGGACTCGTTTTGAACCATGCAATGCTTGTATCGGAAAAGTTTGAGAGCATGTCCATCGCTCAGTGCAAGGGCCTCTACGACGTCAACGTTTTCAGTTGTATTGCAATGGTGAGAGACGTCATCTTTTTCATATTTCTTCTAGCTGGTCTACATGTGCATCATCAAAGCTCACTCCATGCAGGCTCAACGTGCGATTCCCGAGATTCGTAAAACCAAGGGCTGCATTATGTGGGTATCCTCTGGTGCGGCCAGGACTGCCTACCAAGGATGGAGTGCCTACGCGTCATCCAAGGCAGCCGTCAACTCACTATCGACGTGCCTGGCCTTTGAAGAAAAGGATATTACAAGCGTCACCATCGAACCTGGTAGAGTGGATACAGACATGCAGAAGCACATTCGCTCCTTTGGCAAGGACTCCATGGACAAGTCGCAACACGACAATTTTATCCAAGCGTTCGAGCAAGGCCAACTGCTGAAGCCAGAGCAACCTGGGCACGTGATAGCGCGGTTCGTGGCGGAACCCGACAAAACACTGAGTGGCCAGAATCTCAAGTGCGTTTCCCGTCCCATAAGACTTGCGCGTTGTGTCACTGACAAGACGGTAGATGGAACTCACCGGAACTCGAGTCGTATCAAGGGTAACGTGACGAGACGGATAAAGAAACTAAGGCTTTCAATGGTGTTAGCTTGAAGTCTTGAACCGACAAAGAAACATTGTACAAAAAGTTCGTTGGGAAGTTTGCAGTCAGTCGAAAGATAAGCTCTTCTTAATTTACTCCACATGGATGCATATGCATTCGGTATTAGCATGGAATATAAGTTTCTTCATCATAGCAAACACATTACGATATAAGTCACGAGCACAAAAGTCTCCTTACCTTGTCATTCGCCATGAGGCTCAGCTGGCAGTAGGATGAAATATCCTTGGCCTGAGAAATAGGTCAGCCTATCTGTGACTGGAGGTATGTCCACGTCAAACGTAGTCGCAAGTGCTGCGCTCAGGCCATCGTATTGTCTCCGTCATGATGTGATCGGTATTTGATAGTACCAGATAGCAAAAGGCATCACGGCAGTTCCCAATGTGAATTGATCGGTGAGATTCCTTACGTTGAGGATGTCATGTCCGGATAACTAAGTGCAGCCCTGTTAGCTCCAACGTACAAAAACGCGATAGTAAAACATAGAGCAGGGTTTGGTATAGTCTCAGCAGTGTCTATTGGCACAAGACGTGTCGTGTCAACAAAGAGGCTTGTCGAACCTCTTCAGACTGGGGCGACAACGTATCTCATCATTGGGTATTGACAAAGGGGGAAACGCAGAGAAGCTGGTGAGACTCTTACCATTAAGCGTCAATGACCACAGTCACCAGTCAGTACGCCGTCAGGCACGACGAAGTGCGCAGGCACATCGAGGTGCTGGTTCAGGCTTGGGGCCTCATGGTGATTTGCAGCCGCTTGATGGAAGGAAAGAAAAGGAGCTGTTGCTAAAATATTTTTTTCGTCTTGTTTTTACACTGCGGAGCCGCTGGCACGTGCACCGAAACTGCGGGTACGGCCACAGATCATTGGCCACTTTGCACCTGAGGTACCCACAATCCGCATGCCACTTGAGTCACTTCCATCACCGGTAAATGGCGCGCTCTGACTGGCCATGATTGCCCCGCTGGACTAAGAGCAGAGCAGATGCGCAGTGCGCACGATGTGCTTGATTGAAGCTCGCGCCTTTTTCAGAGCGAGTCAAACAAGTCAACACAAGTCAATGGGTGCTTTCCAAGGACCAAGAGACTTCCCACATTGCTGGGCGCAGGTATATCAGGCCGCGCTGCCCCACCAACTTGATTGACCAAATGCAGACCCAACCCGTCCCAAATCGCGACTCCCAATCCGTCTCATCAGCCGCCAAACACCGACATCATTCCTTGTTCACGACATCGACGTCCAACCCGGTCCTGACGCGGGCATCCGCGCGACCGTCACCGGATTCACCCAACAAGCAATCTAAGCACATTTTCGAATTACATCTCCGGCTTCCATCTCGAGAACTTTCATAATATCTTGTAACCACATCTTGTATCTCGCGGCGCAAACTCGTCATCGCGGCATCATGTCGGACCACGAATACGCAGGTAAGACTTCGTCTTCGGCAAGCCGTCACCCACTTCCGTGTTTCATCCTGGCTCTTCATACTGTACTCGTGGGGGCACCGGTGCTCCCGTAGCTTCCAACCACGACAACGGCTGTATGTGGCCGCCCAAAACCAGCAAGGCCTTTTTGTTTGCGTCCGACCCGTTCATCAGCTATGTTTCACTACACGGCTCCTGTGCGCGTTGCTCCATCTCTGCCCCGTGCTTCCTGTTGACTGCTGTTGACGGCTGTTGACTGTTGACAGCTGGTGGTGACTGCCGGCCGTTAATCAACTGCTTGCATACTTTTGCTGAAGTGGTCGACGAGCGAGGTCTGGGCCATCAAGTTGATATCACACCGTCAAGTCTTCTTTGCCACGTTGTAGTGCCGGGATGCAACGCGACGTCCTGCTCTCAAGTTTGTAGCTACGGCCTTATTAGTTCGCGGATATATGAAGCAGCCTGGCGCCTCAGCCCAATGCTCCGTGGCCGCTCCAAGCACTCGTCATCAGTTCTATATCTGTTCCATCCTCTGCCTCCAGATCGACCACTTGATGTATCATCGCCATCGCCCTGCGCAGGATCGCTACTGGGCTGCAGTAGATTCGGGTCTTGATCTATGTTGGCTTTTACACACCCACTTCTCGTCATGTTCCATCACTGGCGACGCACAAGCTAATACCACCCTCTCGTAGGCAACGATGATCTGTCTCTTCCCAAAGGTATGCAGTCACCAATCTCTTGGACTCTATCAATCATTGCCCTTCTCTGACTCACGCTGTACAGCCACGGTGCAAAAAATCGTCGGCGAAATTCTCCCAGCACAAGCTGGGTTAACGTTTGCTAAAGAGTCGCGGGATCTCTTGATAGAATGCTGTGTCGAGTTTATCACGCTCATCTCCTCAGAGGCAAACGAAATTTCAGAAAAGGAAGCGAAAAAGACCATCGCATGTGATCACATCATCAAGGCACTCGAGCAGCTCGGTTTCACAGACTACGTCCCTGCCGTCCTAGAAGCAGCGGCGGAACACAAGGAAGTACAAAAGGTGCAACGACCTACTATCCTCTTTTCCAAGCCTTCGACTTGGCTGACATTTGTGTTCAGGGTCGAGAGAAGAAAGCGGACAAGTTCGCTAACAGCGGCATGTCCATGGAAGAACTCGCACGCTTACAGGAGGAGCAATTTGCACAGGCAAGACAGAGACACGGATAGGATTGGAGTAGTGGTGGAACTGCAATTGTCAGGGGCGTCAATACGGGCATTGTGTTTGGCGTTGAACCTGATTACGAATAGGAATGATTTCATGATGCAGTAGTAGAGTGTCTCATGTGTCGTACAGACTGATCGTCCTGGGCGTCCCGTACAACCAGCCCTCACGGCAGGCCCCCTTTTCCAACATGCGGGAATTCTTGCAATCCCAAGAGCTTGTCCTATCCCCAGGCGCAGCTTGCAAATTTCTCTGATATTATCTTTTCATTCACACATCATGGTTTCATGACGGTTGCAATTGCCGCTGCAAAGTTCAGCCCATGTTATCGATAAGACACTACACGTAACACCACACACAAACGCGACGTTGCTACCTATGAAGGAGGCGAATAGCAAGTGGCATAGAACATTTTACCCCCTTACGTCTGCAGAGCAATCCACAGAGATCGATTTGCAAATCCAACATACGGGGTCCATCAGAGCAAAACAAAAGAAGCCAGAAGATCCACAGACCTCTTGGTCCACCGCTACTTCCCCTCTTCTGCCGCGTCTCAGCCCACGGCAATCCTACGAAGTTCTGGGAGAGTTTCGCTTCTTGATATCGCCAACAGGAGTCTAGAAACGCCGCAATCTCGACAAATAAGGAAACCCCCGCCTTTCGAACCTTTCCCTCCCCCCTTTTTTAGAAGCAGCCCACCCAGTACCTAGACTGGGCCCCGTCGTAGGAATGGGGCAAGGGGAGTCAGCCTTCTTGGACGATCCCGAGACGCCATTGACATTGACGGAGAAGACGTTGCCGGCTGTAGCCGCATACGTCAAATCTGGTAGTAATCATAATCCAAAGCAAATTGTGGTGTTGGCCGGTGCAGGCATATCCACTTCAGCAGGAAGTACGTCCACTCGTCCCGTTCCTTGTTCATCCCTCTTGATGATTCGCATGCACTAGGAAGACATACATGGAGTGAATGTTTGTTATTTTGAACCTTCCTCTTATTCGTTGATGACTCTAAACGTACCTCAAACCACAAGTCAACTACTCAACGCTGACCTTACTTCACAGTACCCGACTTCCGCTCACCCGGAACCGGCATATACAGCCATCTCGCGCGGCTGAATCTGCCCGACGCCGAAGCTGTCTTTGATATAGACTTCTTTCGCGAGAACCCCTTACCATTCTACTGCCTCGCGCGAGAGCTGTATCCCGGGAAGTTCTATCCAACTGTCTCGCATGCCTTTCTTGCTTTGCTCGCCAAAAAGGGCGTTCTGCTGAAGGTGTTCACCCAGAACATAGACTGTCTTGAACGACGGGTGGGCGTCCCGTCAGAAAAGATTGTTGAAGCTCACGGTAGTTTCGCGACGCAAAGATGCATTGACTGCAAGAAGGAATTCCCGGATCGGGAGATGAAGCTCCATGTCGCAGATGCTACAGTGCCGTACTGCAAGGATCCTCACTGTGGAGGCATCGTGAAGCCCGACATTGTCTTTTTTGGGGAGGCAATGCCAACTCTGTTCCGGGACAACTGCCAATATCCTGCCACTGCGGATGTGATCCTCGTTATGGGAACGAGCTTGAGCGTTGCTCCCTTTTCTGCGACGCCAGACATGGCGCCGGGGGGCACGCCTCGAGTTTTGATCAATAAGGAGCGGGTAGGCAGTCTGGGCCACAGGACAGATGATGTTCTCGTTCTGGGGACTTGTGATGATGGGGTTCGAAGGTTTGCTGACGAGCTGGGCTGGCGAGATGAGTTGGAGGCGCTCTGGCGAGGGGTCGTGGGCGACGAAGAAGCTGAGCGGCAGCTTGTTAGTGCCGCGGAGCAAAAGAAGAAGCTGGAAGACGAGGTTAACCTATTGACCGAGAGGGTGGAATCAGCCTTGAAACTCGATGACCAGAGTGGCCAAGATGGACCCGGTCAAGATGGCCGCAGTCAAAATAATTCCAGTGGAGAGAACAAGGTCACCGATGCCGGCGTTGAAAAGGGACAACCCGTTGCCGCTGCGAAAGACGAAGACGCTGCCATGCCAAAACAGTCTGATGTTGCTGTCTCGGACGCTGTCGCTGTCGCTGACGCTGGTCACGGTGCTGATGAGCAGATGAAGTCGTCCATCGAGAGCTCAGCGAATCCAGCAGCAGACAAAGCAGATGTCCCGAAGACGCCTTGTTTGGATACACACAAAGAGACGCGTGAAGCTGCTCAGGAGACAGGTATCACAGAATCTGTGGAACCGGAAGCTGTCCAAGAAGAAGCTGCAGAAAAAGACAACACAACGGAGACCAAGTAATCGAGGGCTCTTTGGAGCAAATACCATCTTTATAATCCATAAATACGTGGTTACGAACACAACATGCAACATGCACAAAACAACGAGACAGAAAGAGCGAAATCTATCAGTATCTTCCCTATCTCCCGAACCCAGCTTCAAATGCTTGCATGAGCATTAGAGGCTCTAGAAAGTAAACATTACCAATCACTATCAACATTAAGACTCTCTATTCTCTATTTCCCAATGCCATACTTCTCTTCATCATAGAATCATAGCTTCGTTGAACCTCATAGCCCACTATCAATCTGATCCGGAATATTCGTGTCTGTCCAGTCACCCCATTGCCGGCATGTTTGGGCCACGACATGGGGAAGTCTCGGCCGGAAATTGCTAACTTCGTCTGGGTTGGTCAGGAATTGGAGGAGGAATCCTGACGAAGCGTGCCATACGATGTGGCAGTGGAGTGGCCAGACACCTGCATTGAAAGGAAGGAGAAAAATCGCCAGGTTAGGGTCTCTCGTCTTTTAACGGTGGTGTCATGGGGGGGAGAAGTGTTTTTACTCTTCTCCTCAGGGGGGGTCACCGGAGCATACCTGGATTAGATCCCGCATCGAACTGTATAACAATATGGCCGTTTGCCCGAATTTGCTGGACATCACGGCGCTGAGGATTATGTCCGTTGATGATGGTGCCGTCCCAAGTACCGGGACCTTCATGCAAGATATACATGTTGAAGCCGTGCAAGTGGATAGGATGTCTAGGTGAAGTCGGTGTAAGCCAGGGCCGCTCTCGCAGCTCGCTTCGGCAACTCGGTATCCCCTTTCTTGTTTCTTGCGGTCGAGATGGAATTTCAGAGAATGTGAAGAAACTTACGAGATGGGCGTTTTATTATTAATCGTCACGCGGACACTCCTCGCCGAGCCCGTGTTCCTGACATTAGCCTCCTCCGGAAAGCTCGTGTTTCCCAAAGCGCTCATGAGCAACGTCGGGCTGTTATAGTTGCCTCGGAAGGATACACCATCCAGAGACCACAGCGTGATGTTGCTTTCGTTCTTGAACACGTTCACATCCATCTCGTACGTCAGGTCTGGCTCCATGGGCTGGCGCACCATGTAGGGCTCCGTCACAGTCAGGTCATCATTGGCGCAGATACCAGGATCGGGAACATCCCACGGCTTCGACTGTGGTAGCACGGAATCTTTTGCATCGTCGTAGTAGATGACGGCGTAGGCAGAAGGATTGTTTGACAAGCTGCACAGCTGAGAAATGTTGCTGCGCATCCAGTAGGCGTCGAGAAGACCGTCAGCTCTGACGAGCACGTCGGTTCGCTGACCGATCCCCAGAGTGACAACGGTAGTGTTGTAGGGCTGAACAGCGACAAAGTCGTTCGCAATGACAGTCATGGTGTGTCCGTCGATGGAAAAGCGCTGAAGTCCCTCGGAGCCGGCGTTGATGAGTCGCAGGCGATGCGTCATGCCGCGCCTGAACTTGAACTTGGCGAGACCAGCGTCGTTGGTGCAGTGTGAGCTGTCTGCTGGGGATAATCTTGAGCAATCGTAGTTCGCTTTCCCGTTGATCATGTTGTTGTCCGAAATGACGGGGCTGGAATCGGGCTTCATGGTTTCTTCCACGAGGTCAAAGTAGTCACTGTGGTACCAGTCCGACAGTATGACAGGGCCGAGATCAATGTCGTAGGGTGCCGTACGCGGTCCGTAAATCACCATGGGACCAAAAAGCCCAGCAGAATACTGCGCTGAATAGTGTGAGTGGTACCATGATGTTCCGTACAGCTCAGCTTCGATGGAATACGTGAAGGTCTTGCCCGGGGCGATGGGGCACTGCGTCACGGCCGGAACACCGTCCTCCCATGGCTTGTCGTGATGTAGAAATCCGTGCCAATGGAGCGATACGCCTTCGTCTGTAGTGGAAATATTGTTGTGAACGGTTACCTGTATGGTGTCGCCCCAATTCGCTTCGATGAGAGGCCCGGGAAACGCACCGTTCACCAATATGACCTCGCGCTCAAACCCATCAGGGGCAATGTGTCCTCGACTAATGGTGAAGTCATACGTCCGAATGACGCCCGTCCGTGGGTGGTGATCGTAATAGTCCGTACTTGCATCAAGCAGACTCCATGGATAGCCATTTGGAAGGGGGTTATTGTGCAGAAACAGAGGCAGCAACGGTGCAACGAGAGTCCCTAGTAAAGAATTTCTATAAACACCTTTAGCATGTAGGCCTCTTCTGAAGCTATCATCAGGGTCAAAAAAGGATGGAAGAGAAGAAGAACAAGAAAGAGGAAGAAGAAGAAGAATAAGAAGACGAAAACAACGAGAGAGGTCAAAATCAAATCATAATTACCCATTTGTTCTTCTTTGTGAGAGCCCGCCTCCAACATTTATAGGCCAGCCCTTGCTAATCGAGATGCCCATTTTCTGTTTACAGCCCTAAACGCCTTGACTCTTGGCCCGAACTGAATAGTGAAACAAGTGCTGGTCGACGAGTAAGATATAAAAGTCCCTTAACACTAGTATAAATAGCACAGTAGATTCTGAGCAAACCCTCCGTCCAGCGTGACCAGCGTCTACATAATGACAACGGAAGGGGCGGGCTCTGCTGGCCTAGGCCCTGCACCAAGACAATATTCCATCCTGGGACCTGCCGTAAGCCTTAAGAAGAAGACAAATCACGCGCGTCGGAAGACGTCATGGCTGGGCCTGCTGGCTTGCAGGGAATTATTCGTGAAGATCACGGAACACCGTTCCAGAACTCATCGTGTCCTCGGCCCCCGCCAAGACTATGCGTTTAGTTTCGGTTCGCCCATGTCTGACGAATACCTCCATCTAGGGCGTCACAGGCATGGAAAATAAGTCACGAAGGCGTACCTTCGGAGTCGCGATCCAATCCATCGTGTTTTTCTTTTTTCCCACTAGTGTCTCATCCATGTTCATACCGGGAGAGTCGTCTACATATTCGGGAGAGTCGTCTACATATTCGGGAGAGTCGTCTTTTCGGGCATCAAGGGAGCCGCACGTCGCATCGGGGCTTCTGAGTCCACGGCGACCCAGGCAATGCGGACCACCGTGGACAATGTGGGAAATGCGAGTCGACGTGACTTCTCAGCTACATTCATCAGCATTGGCCAATACCAATATCAGGCAATCGCTGTCTATTTCGGGCCGTAGCGAGAAGCCAAAAGCGGTCGCCCCCACGGATTATACCGGTCTGCCGTGCTAACTCACCTTATTCTTGGTAGGGCATGATGATGCAGGCCTTATCCCGAGACAGTGTTGCAGATTTATGCCGCCAAGTCATAGATTCAGCTGAGAAACTCGGCCAGTTTGCCTCGATTGCCACGCGACATGTGGAGTCGAATGCTCAGCAACGTTACGGGTAACGGAGTACGTACATACATATGTACTGGAAAACGTTATGTATGTACCTAAATGGAAATCTTGCTTTGTGGTCAGGCGCGGCCATCGACTCGAGATCAGACGGGACAAGGGCGATATGTACTACGTCGTAATCTCACTTGTCTCAGCCAGCGGCAGATTGTTGCCTGTTCACCGTGCCTGCGCGAACGCTTCTTGCGGGCGCTGTCTCAAGGGCAAGCATGCCAGCCCAGAAACCCCTGGCTTGGCCTAAATTCCTGCAGCCAGTCTTTTAGACGAGGGAGGAAACGGCGGACAAGGCGTGGACTCTGGAGGCAGGAGAGCGACCAGAAGCGCTCCAGAAAGGGTTCTGCGAACGCATGCGAATGCAAGTCGCGAGTCATGCCAGGTTGACGCGGTGGTGATGTACATACCTACATATGTACCTACATATGTAGGTATATACATAACATATACTCCGGAGTTCGTACATACATACTCCATATGACTGACATGGAAGGGAAGCCCACTTGACGAAAGACCATGGGTGCTTCACTGCTTCTGGACGAAACAGGTGTACTCCGTAGGTATGTACCACTCTGCACATACACGGTGTGTAGTTGAACTTGTATCATATCATACATAGTATGTACGATACCACCGTGGCATGCAGACTATCGCGGCTAACCTTACCTTACCCCCTTGGTCGGTAACGGGTTGCATTGCGCGAGATCCGACGCCGGCTTGTCCCTTGTGCAATTTTTAACAACTTTGAACTGACTGGGTGACGGGTCAGCCCTCCCGACTCGAAGGAGGGGAATCCCCGACGATGCCGTTCTTCACTTCGAGGTAACAGACCGACAGATATCCTGGGGGACCACCCGCCACGCTCATATATCGTGACGTCCGTGTCCATTTCGAGGCGGCCGCATCTGCCGCGCTTTGCGTCGGTACAATGTATGTACTACATACTCTGTATATGTGGATTGCGAGCAACAAAGTGCGATGAAGCGAGGGTTCTAGATGCCAGTGTTATAGTTCGCGGTGGTCGGCACCCACATTGAAGATGCTGCTCTCATCCTTCCGTACCTAGATGACCGCATTGAGTTGATCTTGCATTTCAAGAGCTGATGTTCTTGTTCTTTCAATTTCTTTTCTTTTTGAAGTTTCTTTTCCACTTCCGCGTATTCTAAGTTATTGAGATATCTGGCCAGGTTATCGGCAAAACGTACCTATTTTCTCTTATTACTCCCTGTACAGGGTTAGGTACCTAGGTATACACACGAACGTAGTGGCTCCACTCCTCTAACGCTCGGACTTCCTCGCATCGAGCAATAATCAGTCTCGACTTTTTTCGGGGTCAGAATAACTGCCGATCATCTTGCTCCAAATAGATCAAAGAAATATTGTCAGTCACCATAGACAAAGATGAAAGCTGTCCCATCACCCGATCAGCCCGCCTCGTATTTACCCTGCTCGACATCTTGTGAGCGCTGACGACTGCTTGCTTATCGCAATCGGAAGTCATTGGCGTGGCGTTTGCTGGGGTCATCTATGATCTGACATCATTTTGCCAAGCTGCGGCAATTAAAAAGGAGAATACCTCACTCCGTTTTCCGGGATTCCGGTCTACCGCCGTCTACCAACTAACAGTAAAGGTGACGATTGTTCAGCTCTGAGGCTGACCGCATGCTCAAACTGGCAAACTGTCCCCCATTGCCAAGCCTGTCTGAACACGGTGGAGATGCGTAAAAATAGCGTCCCTAGGTTCCGCAAGCACTTCGATTTGGCCCGGTTGGCCCGGAAGAGATATTGACAGACGACGATCATGAAGGCCACGGGATCCGCTATCATAAGAACACAATGTAAACCAACTTGCTTTGGATATCATACGAAATTTGCTGCCAAGAGCTGACAACACACGACTTTAAACTTCAACTAACGTTTCCCCACGGCTCCAGTTTCAAGAATTTCCTGCCTCTTCAAGGCCTTCGCCAAGCAGGACTTGCCATCATAACAATCGGTCGTCGTTGTGCGCGTCTGTACATTTCGTGGAGTTTTGGATCGGCATCTGATCGGATGACGGAACCGATCGACATGAAGAAACTGCCCGAATAGTCAGCATGCATTGCCATTCTTTGCGCACGTTTATCCTATCCCTTCCTTACCCGAATGTTGTACCAGACACAGCCATGTACTGTCCCAGTGTTCTCATGATGCCTTGCGTACCCGCGCCGTATCGGAAAATGTTGACGGTTCCTACCAAGAGTTAGACTTTCCGTCATAAGTATGAGATGGCGAGTAAGATGGGCAAGCTCGTACCAAAGATAAAACCCATTATTACCCCGACAGCTGTGACATGTCAGTAGAGAATCATACGACCGGCGCAACCGGCGGATAGATGGCGCGTCGTTAAGCATACTTCCACCCATCATGGCACCCATCTTGACTGTAATTGTAAATGGTCAGGTCAAGTTTCTTCATTATGAATGAGCAGGGAATAATGCAATCATACATTTGTCAAAGTTGGAAGGTCCATGTTGGCCAACGCCAGGGACCGCGGCAACGGGAGGCATTCTGTTCGGATGGGTTCAGCTCCAAGATTCGTCGACCGAAGGGTTATAACTTATAGATCAGAACCGGCGCGTCGAAGGCTGATAATCATTTGCCGCTGTCATTCTTGACTATAACCGCCCATGATTGGGTGAAGAAATTATTTTCGGCACAACATTATTGCAGACCGACCACCACCCCGCACAGTGAACTAAGGGGCCATGAAGCTAATTGGCACTGTGAGAATCATCACGTGCGTAGCGATTATGAGCCATCAATGTTATCGAGAATTCGACTACAAAGTCGCTCTCACACCTTCTTGAGCTTGAATTAGGGGTCCAAGATCCTCACGCGGTCAACAAAACTTCATATTCTTTGGCTCGACCCCACGGCCATCCGTGGTTGAAGAAGATGCCATGTGCGTGCGACACTGTATGTGGCTCCCAACAACTCTGAGCTGCACTTCGCACCCAGCGGCGCTTAGTTAGAGGACGGGGGCTGCAGGCCAGACTCCCATCTCCCTGTTCAGCAGCCTCTGAATACGCCAGCGTTCTGAGAACGAGCGCGCCAGCAATCCCATCGCGTTCGGGGCGAACGTGTTCTCCCGTAGGTTACATCTTTATCGCTTGACAAAACTTCCAGCTTCCTCTTCCAGAGGGTGCTCCTCCTGCCTTGCCGTTCCGGATTTCGAGGCTGCGAAAATAAACTGGGTACGCCGAACCT
Organism: Claviceps aff. humidiphila group G2b; assembly: GCA_018360325.1. Classification (NCBI taxonomy): domain Eukaryota; kingdom Fungi; phylum Ascomycota; class Sordariomycetes; order Hypocreales; family Clavicipitaceae; genus Claviceps; species Claviceps aff. humidiphila group G2b. Next base: position 7,355 of record SRQG01000413.1, on the reverse strand, counting down.
GGCCGGCTCTCCACGGTCTCCGCTGACATGTTTTTGTTCGGTAATCAGATCTCCACAAACTTCCACATGCCATCCGCGTTACGACGAGCGGTTAGAATCCTGAAGCGATCCTCGCGGTACTTGCGGCTTCCTTACGCTCGAGAACCAGAGAATTTAGAGGGCGGCGGACGTGGTGGCAATCAATGAGACGATTTGAATGGCTATTTTCGCCTTGTTGTCTGACGGCCCTTCACACCCATCTACAAATTGAACCATCCTCATGACTGCAGTGGCCAGCCCTCCGTCCTTACCTCAGATTCCTCGACTAGCATGGGGAACTTGTAGTGGAAATAATCCGATGGACGCTGACGAAGCGAGAGGCATGTTCGCGCCGCCGCGGAAGCAGCTTTCGAGAAGAAGCTCGGGCTCGTCGAACTCGTCAACGAAGTCTATCTCGTCGAATGGTTCTCGATCCAATGGGACATCCCTTACAGATGTCTCCGATCTGAGCCATCGCTCTACCTCAATCGGGTCGCGCAAACGATCGAAAGGCCCGTGGCTATCTGGCAAACAGGAGTCGCCATCAGAAAATTCAAAGATACTACACAGTCGGCCAAATGGTATCCTGGCTCCTCAAAGCGGGATGCAACCCGTCGCTGTCCAGAATCATGTCATACAGCAGCAGCAGCAGCAACAACAGCAACAGCAACAGCAGCAGCAGCAGCAGCATACGACGCGTGGTTCTACGGGGGGTGAACAGCCTCCACCCGTCCAACCCGTCCTGTATCTGATGTCGCTGAACGGAACATTCGAACGGAAAACGATTACCGTCCCTTACGCTCCTGATAGCCTTAAAGTTGGCAGACAGACGAATCAAAAAACTGTTCCGACCCCTACCAATGGCTACTTCGATAGTAAGGTTCTATCCCGACAGCACGCAGAGATACACGCAGAGCGAAATGGCAAAATTTTTATACGAGACGTCAAATCGTCAAATGGGACTTTTGTGAATGGAAATCGGCTTTCTCTGGAAAATCGGGAATCGGACCCTCATGAACTTCAGACCGCTGATCATTTGGAGCTCGGAATCGACATCGTGAGTGAGGACCAAAAGACAGTCGTTCATCACAAAGTTGCCGCTAGAGTCGAGCACGCAGGGTTTCCCAGCGCTACCAGCAATGTTCTCGATATGAGCTTTGGCGATCTGGATCCAGCCAACGGGACGATGATGATGCCTAACGGGCCTCTTCAGATGCGTGGCCGGCCGAGTGGCAACATAGCAATGGGTAATAATGGTGGGAGGTTCATGGGGGGCAATGGACCATTACATGGTCAAATTAACGCTCTCCCGCCACAAAGGTCATTTCTCTTGGCCCCTATCGCGACTGATATCATTTTGAAGCGATTGACGGTACGCCCTCCCCCGAGACCTTCTGCAGCTTGCAGCGCGCTAATTATATCTTGGCAGACGGAGATGCGTAATGCGAGGCTTCAAGCCCAGGACTTGGGGCGGACAAATCACTTTGTGCACACCTTACTCAGCAAAGCAGACGTGAAAGATGTAGAGAAGCTGGAAATGCCTGAGCCTGGACGGTCGAAACCTCAGCGTCAACCTTCAATCAACGGAAGGCTGCCATTCAGATCGGATGCTGCAAAAGCGCGATTTTCGGAACCACCCGCGCCACCGCCCCAGCAGCCTCTACCAGAAAAGCCTGATGTTTCATTACTGAGACGTGGTTCAACTGACAGACCCAAATCTGGCCTGACCAACGCAGGTCCCACACGGCATGAGAGCCTCACTCAAATCGTCCAGCTCACCGAAGCACTTAAGAAGTCAAGACGAGATATGGATAGTCAGACAGCGCGGATGCGAGAGCTCGAAGACATGCTGAAGAGAGAACGTGAGGCCCGGGAGATTGCCGAAGACCTCGCGAAACGATTAGAGGCAACCGCTCAAGTTCAAACGAACGGATCGGTTGCGCCGATGGGGTATGATGCAAGCATTGCAGTACACTATGAGCCCGAGAAGGATGCTGGTGTAGAGGACATGGAGCTTGAGGAGCTTGTGCTGGATCCGCAAGGTGGTCACGTCGAGACTTCGATTAATGATATGGAGGCGTCCTTACAGGCGCGAATCGATACCCTGGATGAACAAATGAGGACCATGCGAGACCAGCTTCAGCACTTAAAAGACAGGTGTGAATCTGCCGAACTCGAAAGAGACGAAAGTCAAAAGTCCTTGGCGGAAATGGTTGTGCAACTCCGTGCAGAAGAGGCCAAGCGAATTGCTGCAGAGAAGACGCAACAATCGGAGTTGCAATCACGTTCAGTTTTGTCCTCACCTTCGCAAAAACAAGACCAAGCCCCATCGTTGTCCCATCGCCAGGATGAAACCAACACGACTGACAAAGTTGGCGATACAGCTGCGCCTGCCTCGGCTGAACAATGTAATCGCCCCAGTAAGGTCCTTGACGAAAGTATCTTGGCCAAGAGCGAAGCAGATGACATCCCGACCTTGAGCAGAGCAAACACAATCACACCCCTTTCGTCACGGAAGGGCCTCAGCCCACACCAGGAACCACTCGAGGCCTCATTGCCTTATGCGTCCATGATCGGAGTTGTCCTGATTGGCATGGGACTAATGGCATACATTAATGGCTGGCAACCTCCACCCCCATCGAGAATAGAGCCGTGATATCGGCCTCCAGTCCTTTCAAGCATTTACGTACCATCAATCATTCTTGTGCGCACAGACAAGAATGACCAACTGGTTCCCGCCGCAACTGCTGCTGGTTTCTGCAAATGCCGCGAACCACGTTGGAGCCTAATAATGTTGCAATCTGCGGTCCTTGCCTTGCAAAAGGTACAGCGCAACTGTCAAAAAAGCTATTTGAAGCCACGAAATGAGACGATGACTATGAGCATTGCAGGATGAGGCATACCCCATATTTTTTTCCTTTGTACACTTCATGTCTATTTGGTGAACTATATTGTATCCCCCTTTTTCTTTGTTGTCTTTTCCAAGTTGCTAATATCATAAATTAAGAGATAGAAGACTCGAACGGAGTGAGAATTGCAATTAGGTGGCTCTGTCTGTTTTTTTGTAAAGAAAAAAAAGAAGGATATTACTACATGGATGTTGAAAAGCATGATACCGTTCTGGCGGCGGCGCGGTCCAAGACAGACAGTTGTCTTTCGCGTCTTCCTGTGTAATTTCACAGCTTTGTCTCTCTTTCTCTTCTCTTCATCTTCTTTGTCTACGTCCTTTTCATTTACACTTTTTACTTTTTTTTATACTTTTGCATAAGGAAGCGGTTTATTTTTTGAGTCGGCTGTCCGCTTCGGGACGACTGAAGACGTTCATCACCAATACCCTCAAGGATGTCACTAGAATGCCTCGTTCTTGTGACAGGTGTGATTTTGCGGCGCAGCTTTTAGGCAGAGAGTAGGGTTTTTTTCTTATATAAATGAAGAGCGACACGATAATGCTCTTCTCTTTTCGAATGTAAAGAAGTTTTCTGGCAATTGGCATTGATGAAAGTGGAATGTGTTTGTTCGTTGTGAAGTTACGAGGGGCCTCACGAGTCACGAGTCCCGAGGGCGGAAAAACGCGACTCACGATAGCATCATAGACGGGGGGGTGCTATGCTGTACACTCATTTAGTGCTTCTGCATCCATCTTACCATCTGGACACGAAGGACTAAAGGTAGGTAGATGGACTGGACAGAGATCGATAAGATGGCTAGTCTCCATGCCCTCGAGTACGCTTGCGGCCATAGACAAGTTAGAATTCCAACCGCAGACGTGGATGAGTCTCTTGGCCAGTCTTGTAAGTTGTCGTATGGACTCCTATTGCAGACATGCAGACACTGGATCAGCTTTCACTCCTCCGCTCGCAAATCTTCTCAGCCTTCCTGGCGTATCACGACCAAGTCTTGGAACTCCAAATGCGGAACAGAACCGGTGGATGAGCCTCTTGCTCCCTTGCTCGTCGTCGTGGCTCATCCTCACCAAACCATGGACTCCCATTGCAGACATGTAGATCCTAGATGAGCTTTCACTCTTTCGCTGCCAAGACTCTCGACCTCGTGGAGTATCACGACCAAGTCCTGAAACTCCAAATGCAGAACGTGTGGATAAGCTTCTTCTCCCTTTGCGCACCAGTCACAAGCCTCCCTCGAAGTCATGGCGCTTCACGATCAGTCACGAACTCCAATTGTAGTCGTGAAATGAGCTTACTGCCTCCCTTGCTCGTGGTGTCTCCAAACCAAGACATAAACGGAATATAGGAGTCATGGACGGACATAAACAATACATACTCCGTACAAAGAAACAAGAAGAACACAGAAGCAAACAACAGCCGGGCAACAGCCGGATAGGGAACCCCCCACCCGCCGCAACCAAAATAGTATCATCAAACTCCATCTATCCCTCCGTTGTACGAGTAGATTAGACCACGTCCACCGAACTCGCGAAAGCGTCCGTCCTGCGAATCCCCATCGTGAGTCGTGATTCATCATCAACCAATCCCCCGCAATTCGTCCGAGCAACGCCGCGGATACATCAGGTAGGTATGTACATAGAATTCATTGAAAGCCATCTTTCGATTATACACACAGACACACACACATTCTTATTTCCCGCACCTGTCGAGTTTAGATGCCCTTTTTGAGTTGGTACCGGATGCAGAAGTGGGAAATACATATGCTGCTCTTGGCCGCGCGGCGCGGCCCCACGTAGGACCGTACACAATTACTCCGTAGGTACCTAAGGTACATTAGTTACCTATCTAGCCGTGGGAGAGCTTGAGCTTTGAGGAATGCGGAAGTTTTAGTACATCATGCATGCATATGCATCCTGGAGTTTTGCTGAAACGATGTCCCATGCACAACGTCTGCACTATTTCTTGGACCGTCTGAAACACTCTAAATGGTCTTGTTACTTTGAGAATACATATGTATGTACCTATGTATGTAGGTACATACATAGGTATGCACAATTTGTTTCTTCGGGGTTTTCCCTTTGCTTGATGGCTCGTCACTGGCTCGGCTAACTGGTGGCAACGGCACATAAAGGTGGCGTTTTTGATGCCGCCCGGGACTTCTTGGCCTATCTCCGCTTTTTCTCTGATTGCAATCTGGCGACGGTTTGTGTACCTACCTACCTGTATCTAGGTACCGACGTACCTATGTATCTAGGTATCCTTTTGGGGGAGCAAGAGAACAGGAAGCTGTCTATAATCATCTAATGTCATAGCCTCTATGACCGATGTGTGAAGTATGTAGGTACATAGACTGAATGATCTACATACCTACAACGGTCAATTTGTGTGCGTTTCCATCCTGGGCAGCTAAAATTTGCCATGCACGGCCCCAGAAGAGGGAAAGCGTCAGGACTCAGGAGTTGAAGAGGAAGGAAATACGGAGTACCGACGGGCGTATTCTTAGCGTCCTTCACAGCTCTCCTCCATCATTGGGGAAGATCTCCATCAACACGGTGGGTTTAATTCCTATTGCATGCACATACCTACCATACCCTACCTAACACTTCATGCCATTTCCCTGTTCCCCATGCCAAGTTTTCCCGCTCTTCCGCCTCCATGTCCGTGTCCGGGTCAGTCCAGAGAGGCGCGCGCCGTTGAGGTATGTAGGTATGTCCAAAACCCAAGAAGCTGGTTTAGCGCTGACGAGTCAGGACCGTCCATTTAGCTCGGCCACGAATAAGAGAAGCCACAGCTCGGCGCGAACAGGCAGCTTGCAGATAGAACAGACTCGTCTCGTTTCCACGCGGTATCTGCTCACGAGTTTCCTGGAGCAATGACGCGTCGTTGTATCGAAGCAAAAGGGTTCAGGTGGAGAATTTTCTGGCAAGCTCCTCCTTAGTCACGCTACGTCTTGACTTAGTCGCAACTCAAAAAGTGCCCGCTCGACTTACATGCTATCATGACAGGAAAAAAAAAGAGTTATTGTTCCTGTCATGCCATTATTTTCCTTTTGCGGAATGCGGCCCGTCTGCATTAGGGATAACGGACTTGCTTGACAATGTCTGTTCTATCACTGGCCTTGAGAGACCAAGGGTAGAGATGAGAGGCTGGCCGGGCTGTGGTATTGACTGCGCCGCTATCGAATTTGATTGGACTTGCATTTCTGGAAATGGGCACCTTGAGGCAGCTTGTCGTTGATTCTCTGAACGACTCTTCCATCTCCGCAAATGGGAATGCGCGAAGCTGGCGGTGGTGGCTGAGTACAACGGGCACCAGATGACCATGTTGGGGAAGCTGTTATGCCAGTTTTGACTTTCGATGACAACGGCATTTGAGTACAACGGCATTCGATAGCCAAGGTTCGCCCATGAAAGCTGCTTTGACGACAATGGAGACTACAAGGGCAGAATGCAAACTCACGGCTATATAATGACAGCGCCGTCTCCGTGTAACCCTCTATCTTCTTTCGAGAACTTCACCACAATCTGCATCCTCTCAACTTATACTTCTTCTTTGCTTGTCGAGTATATCCTTTGCTCAAGCATAGGATTGCCCTCGCTTCCTCTTTCGCTGCGGCGTCCCTTTACCCTTCTCTCTCAACCCGTGAGCATCACGAGGTTGTCAAGAACACCATGGCACGGACGATATCATGCCTGGCTACACTGCTAGTCGCGAGGAACGCCTTTGTTCAGGCCAAGCCAGTCCCTGATGAGCGACCCCTCCCGACATTCGACGTGCGACCCATCAAGGTCGTGACTGAACTCGAGGTCTCGCTCGCCACGAGCTTTCCGGCCCCGACCAACCTGGTGTTTTGCCATGGCGAAACTCTCTCTATCAGCCAAGCTGGTTACTTGAGCACGGTGACTACCATCACACACACTCAAAACGCTTCCATTACAAGGTATGTGGACGCTTTCTGGCCCTCAAGATTGGTCCTCTCAAGCTGTGATGTGCTCGCAGAACAATAAGCTAACTGAATGTTGCATAGCTTTGCTCCATGCGGGACTATGGCCCCTGATCAAATGGTACCATCCAGCACCTGTGATTGCTCGGCATTTGCCACCGGTCTCATGGCAGGACCTATGGGACCTATGGGACCTATGGGACCTCCTGGACCTCCCGGACCTGCCTGCACGACAATCTATGCTGGAGGCCCAGGTGCTGGAGCCGGAGCTTGTGGTGCTGGTGCTGGAGGTCCCGGTTCTAAGGCTGGAGGTTCTGGTGCCGGTGGTGTTGGAGCTGGTGCCGGTGGTGCTGGTTCTGGAGCTGGTTCTGGTTCTGTGAAAAAGCGAATAGCCTTGCACCGTTTGTCTTCCTTCAAGCACCATCACATTCACACAACACCCTTGCAAATCGCAGTTGACAAATAGAAAGAAATGCAACGTAGCAGCA
>SRQG01000412.1:0-22951 GCA_018360325.1 Claviceps aff. humidiphila group G2b | reverse complement strand
ACTTAATCCATGTAATTTAGTGGGGCGGCCTAGCCGCTTTTGGACAAAACCCCCACTTTGTTACGAGCTTTACATGTAAAAAAGTTTACATCCGCTCGTGGATCACACCCTGTATTGTCCAACTGTCCAACCGACCATTTGTCAACAAGTCGCGACTCGCAACCATCTACAAGTCGACAATCTTGCCGCGTCAAACACCCCCGACTCTCATCATGGCCGACGTAGGAAATGCCACAAAGGCTCCAGAGAGCGACGCGCAGGAGCATCTCACCCCGCAGCAAAAAGACCCCGTCATCCCAGGCGACACTCCCGCCCAGACCGGCCCCACGATGGGCGAGCACTGCGTGACCGATCGCCCAACTCGTGAGTAGGCGCGGCGTCCTTTGCCTTGACGAAAGACGTGAGGCCTTGTTTCTCAAACTCACAAGTGCATTCGTAATCCAGCCAGCGGCCAGTCATCCACCGGCGAAGTCATCAAGCTCAATGAAGTCGATGTAAGCAGTCAAACACATCAACACCAAGATCCCTTGCCCCCGTGTGTCGATCCGATCGCTGACGGATGTAACTTCATGGGCAAATTATAGGTCTACATCTCCAAGCCAGCCGACTACCCCCACGCGCCCTCCAAACTTCTCCTCCTCCTCACCGGAGGCACCGGCATCCAATCCCTCAACAACCAGATCCAAGCCGACAAGTTCGCCTCGGAAGGCTTCCTGGTGCTCATGCCCGATTTCCTCTCGGGCGACACCTCGTTTGCCTCCACGGCCATTGCAGAAGGTTCTACCTCTATACTCGAGCAGGTCAAGCTCAAGGCTGCCGAAGTCACCAAGTCCTTCATGATCGACATGTGGCTCGCCCGTGTCACGCCCGACAAGGTGATGCCCATTCTCCACAAGGTTCTTGAGGCGGCGCAGGAGCAGTTTGCGGAGGTTATCAAGGCCGGCGACGGCATCTACTGTGTAGGGTACTGCGTGGGAGCCCGCTTTGTTTTGCTGTTGGCACAGGAGAGCGATAGCGATGGGGAGAAAAAGGGACCGTATATCAGGGCTGGCGCACTGGCGCACGCGGCGTCAGTCACTCCGGATGATTTCAAAAATCTGAAAGCTCCGTTGACTTTGGTGTGCGTGGAGGATGATCCGTTGTTTCCAGAGGCGGTGCGGGTGGCGGGTGAGGATATGATGGAGGATTTGGAGCATGAGGTGCAGGTATACCCGGGAGTTCCACACGGTAAGCTCCCACGTTGTTACGAAACATTGTTATTCTGTTTATGAAAGATGGGATTCAAGTTGAGAATTGCGATTGCTGACAAGAAAACTGAAATAGGCTTCGCCGTTGTTGGATCCTACGCCGACGCATCCATATCCGATGCACAGGCCGTGGCGTACGAGCAGATGCTGAAATGGATCAAAGAGCACTAAGGTGCGCAGCGATGGATGATGAAATGCAGGCAAAACGGATACCACAAGAGTCTCCTCTGCTTTGTTCACTGATTGTATATCTTACGTAGCCTCAGTCTTGTTTTACTTAGCTCTCTCTTGCTCTTTTTTGTTTTTACTAGTCTGTCGAGCAATATGGGCCACGGCCAATGACGGTCTAACCCCCCTCCCTACGGAATCGTGCATACAATCTTGCCCGTATTCCTCGCCTCCTCCATATACTGATGCGCCTCCTGAATATCCTCCCACGGCATCACCTTGTCCACAATAATCTTCAGCTCGCCCGCCTCAAACTGCGGCGCATACGTCTCCAGACGATCCCTCAACTTCCTCTGATACTCCTCGTCCCTGCTCCGCAGCGCACTCCCCTCAATACGAAGCCTCTTGAACAAAATCTGCGACACGTCCACCTCTGGGACCTTAGTACCGCTCAAAGTCCCCAATAGAACAATACGAGCATCCCTCGCCGCCACATCAAGATTCTTATGCCAGTAGTCCGCGCCAACAAAATCCACAATAAAGTCCACGCCCCGACCCTGCGTCGCGTCCTTGATGCCCTGGACCCAATCCTGGGTCTTGTAGTTGAACGCCGCAGTGGCACCCAACTCCGAGGTCAAGAAGCTGCATTTCTCATCCGAACCCGCAGTCGCGTAGATGGCGCTAGCGCCCGCCGCACGGGAGAGCTGTATCCCCGCGATGCCCACCCCCGAGGCCCCCGCGTGCCAGAGAATAGATTTCCCGGCCGCGAAGCCGAGAACCATGTGCAGGGCCTGCGTGGCGGTGATCCAGGCTTCCGGTATGGCGGCCGCCTGCGTGAAGGTCATGTGCGGGGGTTTGTGCAGGAGCATCTTGGAGCTGATGGCGATGTATTCTGCGTAGGCGCCCCCGTAGGCGAGACCGAAGACCTCGTCGCCGAGTTGGAAGCCGTCGTGTTGGCCTGGGCCGAGGGAGTGGATGGTGCCGCTGAGTTCTACGCCGAGTGTGGAAGGAGCTTGCGGGGGGACGGGGTATAGGCCGCGGCGCTGGATGATGTCCATGCGGTTGATGCCGAAGGCTTTGATCTTGACGAGGACTTGGCCTTCGGAGGGGGTCGGGAGGGGGGTGTTGGGGTTGATGTAGAGGGCGTCGCGTTCGCCTTTGGAGCCTTTGATGTCTGGGGTGGTGATGTTAGCTTCTGGTGGCGATCAGGTTTGTATGATGTAGTATGTCACTGATGCTATACTGATGCTATGGCACTGATGCTATTGAGGGCACCTTGGTGGACTATAGTCTATGAGCAGAGGAGTGACATACCGACAGCTTTCATAGTGGCCATTGTGATATCAGATTTGGGGATTCCCAACGCAAGTGTGCAAATTGTAGCACAAGAAGAACACTTGAATGTCTTTATTTCCAGCGAATTTGCAGCAGCTCAAAACGACGACTCATCCGCATGTGAGCCCAGTCTTGACAACGCCGACGGCGTGGTGGTTCTCGCCTTTCGTCCATGACGACATTAGTAATGCTCTCCTCTGCCTCACGCCACAAGCCGAGGCACGCTTCGGGTCCGAACCCATTGGGTGGCGTCTTGTCTTGGCACGCAACGGCCCGCTCAGGAGGAATGTTGTACGCGAAGAAAAGATGTGCATCGAAATCGGTTGTCTTCGAGGGATAATGGTCACGATGGTTGCCGATTTGAGCACTCTTCACAGGTCGATGAAGTGAAGAAGTTTCACACGATGTTGTTGAGGCTTTGCATGCATAGGACGAGATACATGTAAATTGGACATCTTGATGAGCCAACACCGACAACCGCAGTCAGTAAACGGCGGATTTCGATGGCAATTCGCACTAGGTAATCCAACAAACGTGGCAGAAAGCAGATACTAGCGTCTTTAAACCCCCAGTCGCCGTGTTATAAAAAACAGCAATCGAGAATACGACTGATTAGTTGATTAGTTGAGAATCCTGATGGTTTAAAAATAAAGGTCGCAATTCTCTTTAAGATAGGGGCTTACCTCGGCAGCACCCATCGCCATTTCCACAATCTCACTAGGTATGTACGCTATTGTTTGACACGAGCACAACGAGCAAGGGGGGCTTTCAGAAGAGCCTGTCACACAGACGAAGGCCGCAAGCATGTGCATCCCATGTACGTATTGCAGGCTTCATGGGTTATTAACTTATTGCTGAGCAAGATGGAGCGGCACGTTGCTGCAACATGCATGATCTGTAGACTGTGTACTCTATGTACTCTGTTTGTACTACATACGGAGTACATAGGTATGTAGATAGGTACTAGAGCGGCAAATAACTCCATGATGATGTACTCCGTACACATGTAGGTACATACCTACTACATATTCCTACTCCGTACAGACTACAGAGTCAGTGCGTCGAGTGCTCACGGTTTTACCTACCAATCTGTCTGTAAGGTTTCGGCCATTTCTTGCCCGGCAGGACCTTGCATGCAGCACTGCAGACGTGAAAGACAAAGTTCATCATCAACGACGAGATGAATACAATTTGCCTGCCCCCATCTTTCTAAATTCTGCGCCCCCCATGGTTCACCCCCAGTTTTGTTTTGGTTCATAGGCACGGATATGGTTCACCTTGTTCAATGTTCGGGAAGAAGAAGTTGCAGCACCCAATCGTAAGCGCACATGGACGCCCAGAAACGCCCAAAAAAGGGAGGGAAAAAGTGCCCCACGAGCACGAGAAACAAGACTCTGACCAGTGACGGCAAGCCCCCCCTTGCGGCGATTGTCTGTGCAGTCGTGAGTCGTGACTCGTGACTGTGACTCGTGAGCGAAAGGGGCGAAGCTTGCCGTTCGTCTTGGGCGATGATGGATTTCGCTCGCGGCGGAAAAGACCGCTGCAAAGGAAGTCTGGTTTGCCGGCCCGGCGCTGGCGGCAGATGGCGGCGGGGAGTCATGGGAAATCCGAAAACCCAAGATCTAGGTACATACCTACATACATATGTACCTACAATGTACATACAGAGTAGTTTCCCCATCGCTGTATGATAGAGTTGTGCTGGTATTTGCCTGGACGCTGGAAAAAGTTGGAGCACTGAAACGCTGAGCGCGTGTCATGATGATCAGTCAGTTTAATGGTGTAGAGAACCAACGTCGCAGCACCGTAGGCATTTCCAAATGGCACTGCAACAAGAGCAATGATCACCGTCAGACGATATCAGGCACGCAATGCATGCCCACTTCTCGGCAACAATGGCAGGGTGACACAACAATCCCTCAAACCAAGCACCGCTCTACGATTCGTAGTTGAACCACCGGTGGCGTTTTATTTGTGATAACACGGTCTCATCGATTACAAATTAGGATACAGTCTGCTCGGGGAGTATATACATACATACGGAGTAAATAAGATAAGTCATAGCATCAAATTATCAACAACAAGTTACATAACAACAGCTGCATCCATCAACATCAACATCAACATCAACATCAACATCAACATCAACAAACCCCGCACTCGGTGTGTCTCGCAGGACCCGGTGATTGGCCCAAAGGGTGTAATCAGTGGCAATAATAGGGGGAAATTGCAAGATTATCTTTGTCTCGGGCGCTGGCAAACCGCCACCAACGGCAACAACCAAAAGGCCATTTTCAATTTATGGGGGGGTTTCATCGGCGATTGGGCTGTCCGTGGGTCGCATCGTGAACGCCACTTTGTTTGGTGTGCAGGTTCCAGGAACAAAACGAGGAACGGGGAAGTGGACTGTGGACGACGGCGTATGTATGTATGTATATATGTATGTATGTACCTACATACAAATATGTATATGATGATATGATGCATGAGATGTTGAATTGAGCTGGACTCTCTCGTGAAGTTGTCTTATCGGAGGCACTGCCCACAGCACGGCGGACGACAGGCTATGGCTGCAGTTTGGGCTATTAAGAAAGCAGACCAGACAATCAGATCATGTCAGATTCCTGCCACGATGATCACCCGAGTATGATGCTCTCATGACACGACCTTTGATATTCCTCAGCGCCATGTCCATCCGCTTCTACGGAATATAATGCGCGTAATAACCTACCTACTCGGCACATTCAGGAGAATCAGCACTGCCTTCATCATCAGTGCCACACACTCTGTCCAACCCACCAGACGGACGTGAGTGACATTGGCTGACAATGGCCCCCTCCCTCCTCGTTCCTGGGCGCTCGCCACGCCGCAACGCTTTGGCAGCACCGGTTCCTGCATTAGCGGTCCCCAAAACTGGACCTTGGCGCGAGAGGAGGCAGATGAAGACGAGGACAATGAAATTGCAGTCTCTCTCGCGCAACGAATAATGGCTGCACTAATATACTCCGTAAATGAATAGAGATAGCACGCAAGACGCCTACGGGCCTATACTTATCAAACTAGGAAAAATAAACACGCCGTTTCTCGATCCAATCTGCCTGTTGTAAAATGTCTATTTTATACCTTGCGGGCGTGGCGCTTTTGTCTTTTTATTTCGTCCGCTTTGGGCCTTGGGGTGGATGGGGAGCCGTATTTCGGTTTCTTTGTGCCTTGATTTCATGAAATTAGAGATGCACTTCGGCTACATCCCACCCCGGTGTGTGACAAGCCGCGTGACTCGGCATGGCATTTTCCCCTTTTTTCCCTCACACCGAACGGACAAAAATAACCATGCGAACATGTAGGTAGGTATTATACCTACATATGTATGTATGTAGGTACCTAGAGTGTGTACTCCGTAGTCAAGTAGGCATGGCGGCTTCAGTCCGAAAAGCTCGCTGCGTTTCGATTCTGTCCTCGCGTGGAATACGCATTCTCTGTAGAACCGAAAAGGGGCGGGCGGTGGTCGCGAGTTGCCAATTTCGCGGTACGAAGGAGACACGGAATCGGCGGAAACAGGTGGCAGTCAGCGCGGGACCGGATGCGGTACGATCTGTTGATCTTGTTTTTTTCGAATCATCTCGTTTTTTCGTTGCTCGTGTCAATCTGTTTTGTACATATCGACAAGCCAAGGCTCCGAGCTGGACAAGGGGATCGGGACCCGCGCCCCCGGTGCGTGCTCATCTCGTGGCAGGCGTCCCATTCCCATGCTGCTCCGATCCGTACCTAGCCATTGCTTGGAACAGCCTGAAATGGTAGACTTGGAGCGGTACGGTGGGCTGCGGTGAGCTCGAGTACCTACCTACTTACCTACCATTGCTCATTTTGGGAGCATTGGCCGGCGGCCGCACTGCTCAGGCGAAGCCCTAACTTGGCCCGCTCTAGCCGAGGAGACCAAATCGCCCCTCTGCTACCTAGTCCAGGAACGAAGCCTGCGGTTCGGGCGCTGCGAAATGGCTTCGCGACGCCGGGCGGGCTTTATTGGATTCCCCGCCAATCACTGGCTGTAACGGCATTTCCGACCAGTGGAGCCAAAGGAGACAGGCTGAGTACACGTGTAGCGACCTAGTCCATGGTGTAGGGACGGGTACCTTGCATGTCCTGGCCATCTCAACCAGGCTGACTCTTCGCAGTACCCAATCCGACCCCCGGCCGCACGACCCCCTGCCTGGGTTGCCCTGCCTCGTTCCCCTGCGTTGATGGCCCGCTCAAGCCCACTTGGTCTGGTGCAAATTCACCAGGCAGACAGCCATTTGTCCACCCACTTCGCCACCCACTTGAGGCGCCGCCCAGAGCAAAAACGAGAAACGGTCCGCGGGTTTCTGACATTGTGCTACTTGTCTGTGATTGGCCCGAACCCCTTTTTCCCTGCCGGGCCATCACGCGCCTCCACATGCGCCCACTTGTGACTTGGTGCTCCCCCACCCGCAGTGCGGCGTCCACGTCCTCAACGTCGCTGTGCCTGAATCACTGCTCGCACGCACCAGCACCACCAGCACCACCATCATCTCGCCTCAATCATGCAGGGCAGACATTGGCTGATGGCTCTCAAGGGCGCAAGTTGCAACTTGCGACACAGAACCTATTGTGTTAGTCTTGACTCTTGACTCTTGGGTCGGTGCTGAACCCTGGCCGCTCCCTCGTCTGTCCACACCCCTGTGTGTGTCTTCGCCGTTCGGCCAGCCCAAGACGGCCAGAAGCAGACGCAGGACAGACAACCAGACCAGAAGATGGTAATCTGGGTAGCTGCTAGCCTCTAACTCCCCCGGTCATCCATCTTGCAGGGGCCCACAGCCGCCAATGCTCCTTATAAAGATGCGCATCCAGTCTCCTCCTCGTCTAAACCGCTCTTGCCCTTCCTTTCCTCCTCACCCACACATTCACACTCGCTAAGCCTCTGTAAATCCGACTTCCAGTCACTTACATTCGTTTATCAACAAAAATCGAGTTATTTCTCCAACCGCAAAAATGAAGTACGCTACCGCTCTCATCGCTGCCGCCGTCGGCGCCCAGGCCTGGTCCTCCAAGAACGGCACCCAGGTCGTCACCGAGGTCGTCGACCAGTATGTCACCTACTGCCCTGGACCTACCCACATCACCCACGGCGACAAGGTCTACACCGTCACCAAGGTAAGGAACATCCACGATCGACGACATTATCCGATTCAGTACAAAAGGACGAGACGATGGGGGTTATCTGCGTGCTCTGCACAACGTGGGCGCTGGCGCTTGGGGTCCCCTAGTCCTAGCGCGTCACTCCATTGTCTCCCCCCTATTGTCTTCTCTCCCCGATTCCGTACTGTCTTAAACAAAACCCCGCGATATGGACTGACGAGTTGAAATAGCCCACCACCTTGACCATCACCAACTGCCCTTGCACCATCACCAGACCCGTCGTCTCTACCAGCGCCGTTGTCTGCCACACCTGGTAAGTGTTCCCTCGTGTCATAGCCTGCTCTGGCCTGAGACGGATCAAAACACCAATTGTGAGCATCACTAATATTCCTCTCAGCACTGCTGCCCCCAGCAACCCCGCTGCCACCGAGCCCGCTGCCACTGAGCCCGCTGCCACCGAGCCCGCCGCTACTGTCCCCGCCCCTACCGGTGGTCTCGTCATGACCCCCACCAAGGGCCAGCCCACCACCGTCCCTACTGCCGGTGCTGGCAAGGCCGCCGCCCTCTCTGGCGCTGGTCTGGCCGGTATTGTCGGTCTGGCTGCTTTCGTCCTGTAAATCAACCTACATGGATGAGTGCCTTCGCCACTCGCGTCTTATATCCACGACTCGGGTCTTTCTGAGCCGCGGATAGCTAATACGAACAGCCCTTTGCTTGCTATCAAATTTGGTCTGACAGACGCGCTTTGAGCGAGAGAGTCACTGGTGGTTGGCAGCATGTGGAGAAACGGATGGTCTAGCGAATTCTTTCGGATGTCTATAGAAACTTTATTGGGTCACGAACATACAAACACAATCTTGGCGACTGCCTGTTTTTATTTTAAAAGCAGGGGTTCACCGGGACGAGGGCTACAGGTCCGGGAACACCCAGGAGAATAACTTCTTCAGAACGGCTTGTGTGCGGTCTTAATTACTTCTTTTTTTTTCCGGCGCTTGGTATATAATGTGCCTTTACCAATAGGATACTGGGATCTTTTACGACCTATATTTGACAATTCATATAAAGACGCGTTCCGGCTCGGAATTTTGTTCTGAAATCGTGTGAATGTTTGAGTTGCCTGAAAGAAAGACTTTTCTCTATGAGCTGAAGGGATGCACGCTCAACACCGTCCACCACAGAATGTGCTGGATGTTTGAACTGGGTGAGTCGCCAGTTCTTTACAAACCATTTATTGGATACGATGCAGCTTGTATAGGTTGCACTTGGTGCATCATGGTCCATGAGGATGCTTTACAAAGACCACCGCATGTCAATTTGATTGGTGAGCCATTAATTACCGCATTGTGCCAGGAGGACCACATTTAGTTTTTCGACTTCGGAACGCATCGCCTGGCAAATAACGCCGGATTCTGGGGATTCTGGCAAAACGGAGGAACCTACGGAGGAGGTACCTGCACCAAAGCTTTCACAAGTTCACAACCCATGCCACCCTCGGGAGTCGGGCCTCAAGGCGCCTTCCAATGGTGTCTCTTTGGCACATACTGGTAGGTATATACGGAGTACTGACTACTGACTACCTATTAGCAGCTGACATCAATCATCCCGACGACTTATCCTTGGTGCACCCACGAAACACGAGATACATACATATGTACTCCGAATGCTCCAGAGAAGATGCTCGTGAGTCGTGACATTGAGCCACCAGTTCCAGACGCGTTTCACTGGAAGCTTCACACATAACGTGTTTCGCAGGTACGCCACAGCTGTGAATTGATGTATCATCATGTACATATGTACATCCATACTCCGTAAGTTACAACCCCTTGGCAAAAGTACATGCACACCACACAAACCGCCACATTGGGCCGGTTTTGGAGTACCACGCGCGAGGACTTCACTCGTACGTATTGAAGCCATTTTCATACTGTATGCGCGATTGAGCACAGGACAAGATCTTGCGCGTAAGTGGAAGAAGCAGGTGTCTCGCGACGCGACGTGGAGAGTTTTTTTGTAATGTTCTTGCGCTACCATTGTAGCCACTTACTCCCTACAGTAGGTACCTAACCTATGTCCCTACCTTACCAAGTACATAGAAGCTGATCATCCGCGCCATGAGCAGTACAGAGTACATATGTATGTATGAGGTATGACAACCTCTGTCATAGTCACGATTAGGCCCAAGATGCAAGAAAATCTCTTTTTGCGCGACATACGGAGCGCATCTTCTGTGTGGATGCAGTTGTCTTCGTGAGTAAAGTGGCCCTTGTCGATCCATTGACACCGCCGGCAGCCGCGGCCTTCGCAAACTCAAGTTCGTCCCGTTTCTAGGCCAGTCTCTCTCGAGCCTCGACTAGACGCCTGTGCCGAGTTGAACGTGCTTCTTCTTTGCCTTTGCCTTTGCCTTTCCATATTTGCCATGTTGAGTGCGCGATTGGGATCTCGTAGGCCCCAGGCCCTCGAGGCCTCCCGCGCTGTGCACCAGGTCTGGAGGCTATCTACTCAGTAGTTTGTTGCGACTGTGAGAAGGAGAGCGAAGGGGTTGACGTGGAGTTGCTGTGGGTTACAACTTACATGGCTTGCGCCAAGTAGCGGTGACGATAAATTACTGCATGAATTTTTCACGAAAGGAGAACAGGAAAAGAAGTGATAAAACAGAGTACATAGTTGAAACTCAAATATAGTATTCATTGTTCGGGCACCGGGCGCCATGGGAAGAATAAAAGTCAGTCGACACTGGTGTCCAGCGTTGGCCTGGTGAGCAGTCTCACGAAATATAGTGAACGCAGTAAGCCCCAAATCTAGATCCCGATCAAATTGTTGTTCTATCTTGTCTAGAAGCTCGTTCGCTGGCTCACGCTCAGCCGCGAAACAGGGCGAAGCACATGCCTGAAAGATATCAGTGCGGCATAGAAGGATCTGGATTGTGCGGGGATCAGTACCATGGATGATGGCGCGGATCGGAGGGCGCCGGCATTGAGGCGCCGCGACGAAGGTACACCGTACGAGTACACTGGGTTATAAATTATAATGGCGCTGTTTTATTGTTTGCCAATAGTTACACCCTGTGCCTGGATTTGCAGTAGATACAGAGGCACGCCGCAGGCTGTTCACGCCTTCATCATTGTTGTCTGGGCCCTGGCACCTGTGACTTTCGCTAACCATTTTCCATCATCTCAGCCAGCAGCAAATGAGTGTCTTTTCAACACCAGCCAATCGCCAATCCGGCTGTATCAGCCGGGCATCTCACGAGTCGCGAACCCGCCCTTTATGCACTCCTTCCCAAAGGGAATTTCCGCCACGTGCGTCTTATTTCCAGGATGTATTGCAGCCAGCACGTGACTGAGCCGACCCTGGCGAATGCAGCTTGAGAAAGGCTCTTGGGTCCTCGGGTACAACTTGGACCATCAATAGGTCCCTTTCACTTCTGCACACACCGCTTCCAATTCCAACAAACCGTCGGCCCGTTCTCGTACCAAGCTCGTCGTCGGTCTAAGAAGACAAATCAGGGGACCCCGGATCAAGCAATAGGGCCAGATGAAGGAGGAATAGAAGACGGAAACAGCCACAAAGAGAAACGCGAGAACGACGAAAGAGAGAGGAAAATAAATAAGAGAAGGGAGAGAAGAAAAAAGTGGCACAAAGGGAACAAGGAGAAAAGAGAAAAAAGGACGACGACGAAGATAGAGAGAAAAGTAAGAAGACAAATCGGCAAAAAAGTGTATATATATACATATACACACCAAACACACAATCCATCTCTCGTCAAACAGCTTGCACCACGATGAGCGCAGCAGCATGTCTTTTCTCAGTTTCAAGTTCGACAACACTCCGGAGCCGGAGCAGCCAACGCCCGCCGTCCCAGACAGCTACATGACGCCGACCTTCTATTATGATCCGTCGTTGGAAGCAGCACGTGCTCTGCAGGGATTTCGGACTATAGCACCGGCGCTGCCGCCGCCGCCGCCGCGGTTTGTAGCGCAGCCGCAGTTTGTAGCACCACCGCCGGCTCCTCCGCCGCCTATCGCACAAGCACCACCTATGCCGTCGTCGATGAATGATGGCAGAGGCAGGAAAAGGGGAGCGGCCTATGCGACTGATGTCTTCGACACCATGTTACGTCCTTGGAGCAGTAATCCTGTGAAGATCCTGACTTGCTATGAGTGCAAGGTGCACAAGACTCGGTGCGAGAAGATGGTCAACGCGCCAGGGGATAGTTGCTCCAGGTGCTTGCGGCTGGGGAAGCCTTGTGTCTTTGAAAACACACCGGGAGCGGTCCCCCCTCAGGATCCAAGACTGAGGCGCAGAAGGCGTCGAAGACGGAGTACGACCGAAGAGAGGACATTGCCCGAGGGTGAGTTTTGGGTTTCCCCGCCCTCAAACGCCCCAAGTTCTATGAAAAGACACTGCGATTGCTGACATTGGAGTAGAACCAAGACCTGCACCGGCCGTCGAGAACCAGCAGATAGGTCTTGAGGGCGGCTTGCTCATCAGTCAAGATGTGGCCCAAAAAGTCTTTGATTACTACTTGGAGGTGTTTCTTCCCAAGTGCCCCATGGTAGTCCTCGCGCCTGGCACAAACTACCAGTCCCTGCGGGCGACGAAGCCGATTCTCTTTCTATTTATTCTGAGCGTGGCTTCGCATGAGTTCTGCCCTTTGAACCAGCAGAAGGAGTTGCTTTTGCAGACGAGGGCTGCCCTAGTCGAGCATGCCATTGTGCGGGAGGAGCAGTCGCTAGAGCTGGTTCAGGCGCTTCAGCTTGCGGCGCTGTGGTATCGAGCGTCGGATAGTCAGGAGCAATTCAGTCTGACGCAACTGATCCACATGATGGTGACCATGGCGGTTAGCCTTGGACTGGACAAGGTCGGCCATGCGCAAAGTGTTGATCGAGACGGGGAAGCATGGGCTCTGGCTGAAGCACAGCGAGCCTGGCTTGGATGTTATCACTTGTCCATGAGGTAATGTTTCCCCCCTCTATGATCGTCGATTAATGTGTCTCTACGTGCTTCTGTATTCGTTGCATCTGGAAGAAAACACTGACCTGGAATGTAGCACCTCGCTGATTCTGCGACAACCCACAATGATGGACTTGTTCTCCGACATGGACGCGTTCATACGACGTTTTCGGAACGCACAGGCTGCCCCCTCTGACGAGTTCTTCTGCGAAATGGTCCAACTAGAGCAGCTTTGTCAAGACGTGGGTCGACAGCTATCCCTCAGCGATGAACGTGAATGGGCGTCGGTCTGCGAGGACATTGCCGTGGAAATCGCCCGGGATTTCCAAGAGCGCGTCAAAACCTGGAAGAGCAGCTGCGACGAGGACGTGATGCAAGAAGGTGAGTGGGAGCTGATGCCTAATTACCGAAACAATAATCTCCCTGGTCTTCACACTCCATTAGTACCTACTCCCATCCCCGCTCAAAAGGGACTCGATTGGCGAAATCTCTGTGCTAACTTGCTACTTCAATTTCTTCACTCGTCCCGTCTAGCTCTTGTCGAGTTTGGTAAACTCTCAGTCTCAATGTACGCCCACGAACCGGCAATGCATGTCGACCACAACATCCACGAGTTCCGAGCCCCCTTTACGTGTCGCTCTGTCCAAACCTGCACTTTTGCCACCG
Organism: Claviceps aff. humidiphila group G2b; assembly: GCA_018360325.1. Classification (NCBI taxonomy): domain Eukaryota; kingdom Fungi; phylum Ascomycota; class Sordariomycetes; order Hypocreales; family Clavicipitaceae; genus Claviceps; species Claviceps aff. humidiphila group G2b. The sequence continues at coordinate 9,428 of SRQG01000412.1, read as the reverse complement.
CGGAAATGAGTACCCCCCAGCTGCTCATGCTGCGCGAGCTCGTGGCCGCTGCGCACGGATTGCTAAACTGTTTCCTGGGATTCCCAGTCACTGATCTGCTGACGCTGTCGCCGCACATCTACGGCGCCAGGGTCACCTACGCACTTATCCTTTTGTGCAAGCTCTACAAAGCCGTAAAGCTTTCCAAAACGAACGGGAGCACGATTTGGCTGATTGGCAATCTCCGTCTGGAGCAGTATCTAGACCGTGTCACTTTTGTCGCGAGGGACCTCCTCGCTCTGGATGGGGGTCAGCCGCTCGGCAGGTCTTTCCGGCTTGTTGAACAGCTGCGGAAGTGGTTTTACAAGGACAAGTATGGGGCGTTGCCGTCGCCGACGGCTTCGCCATCGCTTACGCCGGCTACGCTTGGTGTTGGGCCTAGCGGCGCACCTTTGACATACATGGACGTACGTCGTGGCGATCAAGGATTGCAGCAGCACCAGCAGCAGCAGCGCGGCTACGTTTCGGCGGGTGGATTGCCGCCGGGGGGAATGCATTTGCCCGTGTTGGAGTATCACTATCCCCCGTATCCGCCTCCGGACGTGGCGAGCCAATATGACTGGTTCGTGGATGATGAGTATGATCTCGACTTGTTCTACTAGGGTGTGATGCCTGGTTTTACGGTTTACCTTCATGTCCCCTTAGCGGATGGGTCTTTTTTAGTCTCAAGGTTCTCTTCACGCTGAGGTCCTCAGATGGAAATGCCACGAAGAGATCCAAAGGAAGTGAAGGGCGGAGCAGATGGAAGGTGGGACAACGAAGAAGAATCAACTGCATGTAGCTGTATCAGATGCTCAAGGACTTGTGTTTCTTTTGCACTTGATGCAATATCTTTCTCTATTTATATTGGCGAAACTATAGTACATACTGCATCTACTTTTGAGGCCCGATGATGAGAGATTGGGAGTCGACACGGAGATTCGTGAGAGTTGCAGTCGCTCCTGTTTGTTGGACGTTCCAAAGGGGTCAAAAGTTGTCAGGGTTGATAGGGTGAGATTGCGAACTAAAGCTTCGACTTTTGAGAATGTTTGAGATGCAGAAATGCGACTTGATATCCTGGATAGAAGTATAGCAATCAGACGTGACAACAACGCAACATGAAGTCCAGTGCCTCCAATCTAAGCCGGCTGCCGAACTTTTCCATTATGCATCGACCCGGACGTGGAACGAAAAACGCGGAGCGGTACTGGAGTAACTTACAACATGACATTATGACAAGGTTGATAAAGATTGCCATGTCATTCGCGGCCTCGATCCATTACTAAAGTCCTCTTACTATGCGCAATTGAAGAGCTTTGAAAAATACAGACACGCACTCATTCGTATGATCTTTTGTTGTACACTCTCATAGCGACACCGTTGGAGTTGAGGCACACGAACTTACGAAGATTACAGCACCGCTATAGATGGGACCGATAATCGATTCGACAAGGCTACATTGTCCAATGACTTAGTTCCCGTCATCTCGACCAAGAACATTGCCAGAAACAGCTCGGACTCAATCGAATGTTTCTCAGGATTTTGATATGCAAGAGAGATGAGGCTAGTGAGATGCACTTGCCAGGTATCGCATTTGACACTTGTCGTCCATGAGCACTGAGCAGCTCTACCTTGATGCTGTGAAAACAGAATTCATACAGTAAAGACAAACTCCAGCTGAAGAAGAACCGAAAACATGCCGATGTAAGACAGAACCAAGCTCAGGACCCGATCGCAACAGAGCGGCCAGATGCGGCACAGAGCGGAGTAAAGAACCGCCCGCATTCTTGTTGTCGTACGAGACGTGAGCATCTCTCGGGCTCGACTATCCGGTATGTAGTACAATACCTTCAAAGTCACGGATGGCAGGAATAAGATCTGTGCCACTTTCTGTTTTCCAGTTTCTGCTTGCTGGGAGAAAAGGAAGAGCCATATGGCAAGGAGGCTGGAGCGGCAAGAGCGGGGCGGCGGGCATCGGCAACGCGGCGGCACGGCGCGGAAACAAGGATGAAGGGAACCGGCAAGCCTCGGTATTTCGGGCACGAAGGATCCACCGGCTCTCCGCGCTCTCGAACCGTGAACGGATTGATTGTCCTTGAGGTATGTACGCCATTGAGTGTTTATTATGAACAATATATCACTCTTCGGCCCGCGAACCCGAGGGCCAAATAAATCATGGCACCGTGTCTGATATTCCCTCCTTTTCTCTCTCCCCGTACCTGGCATTCTTCTCGTCATCTTTGTCTTCTTGCACGAATCCGCACGCAGCCCCGCTCACTTTCGCTTATCCCGATCGGCTCCCGGACCGGTGCCTACTTCCCGACCAAGCTGTTCACAGCCATGGCCTCCCGAGAGGCAGGCTCCCATTTGCAAGACGACGTGCTCCGGTATAGCCTGGAACGGCCGGACGAGTTCTGGGCTCATCAAGCCGAGCACCTCCATTGGCACCGAAAGCCCACGGCCACTCTGCGTCGGACCCAGCGCACGTTCCGGGATGGTGGTCGTCGCCACGAGAGCTGGGAATGGTTTTCGGGCGGCGAGATATCGACCTGCTATAACTGCATTGATCGGCATGTAGCGGCTGGCAGGGGCCATCATGTTGCAATCTACTTTGACAGCCCCGTGACGGGGACCAAGGAGACGTGGACGTATCGTGATCTGCTGGGCGAGGTGGAGGTGCTTGCGGGTGCATTGCGGGAGGAGGGCGTGCAAAGGGGAGATGTTGTCATGATATACAGTAAGTAAAGTAATGTCGTTTCTATACCGAAAGTAGTGATGAGTCGACCGATCTTCCTCACGAACTGTCGGATTATACACTACGCCCGATTGTACTACGTCCGCCTTGCTATGTCCGCAGATACTACGCCCTCATGCTACGTCCGTGCTTGGTCATCCAATATCGAAGCTGACCGTGCTACAGTGCCCATGATACCCGCCGCCCTGGTAGCCATGTACGCAGTGAACCGGCTTGGTGCCATTCATGCCGTCGTCTTTGGCGGCTTCGGCCCCAACGCCCTCGCCCACCGCATCGAATCCTGTAAACCCGTCGCCATCCTCACCGCGTCGTGCGGCATCGACGGAAACAAGCCTCCGATACCCTATCAGCCGCTCGTGGAGGAAGGCATCCAGATCTCGACGCACAAGCCTTCACGGACGTTGATTTGGCAGCGGCCTCAAGTTCGCTGGGATCCCAACCCCAGCAGTGGCCAGGCTTCATGGCAAAGCATCGTCAGCAGCGCCCGCGCTCGGAATATCAAAGCCGACTGCGTACCGGTAGCGAGCACAGATGCCGTCTACATTATTCACACATCCGGCACGACTGGCGCGCCCAAAGGCGTAGTACGGGATGCGGCCGGCCATGCTGTCGGGCTACATCTCTCCATGAGCTATCTCTTCAACGTCCACGGACCAGGAGATGTCGTCTTCACAGCCTCAGATATTGGCTGGGTCGTAGGCCATTCGTACATTGTGTATGCTCCACTGCTGGCTGGTGCTTCCACGGTTCTGTACGAAGGCAAGCCCGTGGGCACGCCCGATGCGTCGGCCTTTTGGCGCGTGGTGGAAGAATACAAGGTAAACGTCTTGTTTACAGCTCCCACAGCCCTGCGCGCCATCAAACGAGACGATCCGGACAACAAGTGCCTCTCTTCTATCGGCCATGGAGGCGGGCTTCGTTCACTGCGGGGGTTGTTCCTCGCGGGGGAGCGTTGCGAGCCTTCCCTGATATCCATGTATCAGGATCTCTTATCCAAGTATGCCGCCGAGGACGCTCACGTCGTTGATAACTGGTGGTCCAGCGAATCTGGTTCCCCCATGACGGGACGCGCCCTGGCGCCTCACAGCGGAAAGGACCGAGCCTCCCGCGTCAGAGATCACCCGCCGGCGGAAATGAGGCCGGGGAGTGCTGGGAAAGCTATGCCCGGGTTCGATGTGCGCGTTGTGGACGACACAGGGCGCCAGGTAAAGAAGGGAAGCATGGGGAATCTTGTGCTGGGCACGCCTTTGGCACCGACCGCGTTTCGGACTCTGTGGGGAGACGAGGAGAGGTTCTACAAGAGTTATCTGAGACGGTTTGACGGCAAGTGGCTGGACACGGGCGATGCGGGATACATTGATGAAGAGGGTTACGTTTACGTCATGAGCAGAAACGATGATGTGCTCAACGTTAGTGCTCACCGACTATCAAGTGGTCAGTCTTTGCCCGTTCTTGGCCCAATGTCTGCTCTATTTCGCTCTCAATATAGTCAGCCGTTCCGTTGGGGGATTCTGGAAGTAAACCGTGTTCGCATCAGAGGCGCCTCTAGTCCTGGCCCCTTGGAGGCTGGGATCACTCAAGGATTCAAAATCGCAAAGTTCAAACATATAACATGGAACCAAAACGCATGCTAACAATGACGCAGGCGGAATCGAACAAGCCATCACGTCGCATCCACTCGTCGCCGAGGCAGGCGTCGTCGGCATCCCAGATGCCATCAAGGGCCAACTCCCCTTTGCCTTCATCACCCTCTCCACCGCGGAACACCCGCCATCGGCCGTACCCGATGCCAAGCTAGCCGCCGAGATTCAGGCTCTCGTGCGAACACAAGTGGGCGCCATAGCCACCCTCGGAGGCATCATCCAGGGAAAAGGTATGATCCCCAAGACCCGTTCCGGCAAGTCTCTGCGGCGTGTTCTGCGCGATCTGGTGGAGAACGCGGTGTATGGGCGGTTCGACGCGCAGATCGCGGTGCCGAGTACGATTGAGGACGCATCGGCTGTGGATGTGGCTAGGGAAAGGGTAAGGGAGTATTTTGAAAAGAGCGGTGGAAAGCACTCAGCGGCTCTGGATGCGCCACGGGCCAAGATGTAGCCAAAGTCAAAGGGGTGCCTTGCCTTCCTTAGATCGATGTACCCTATGGGCCTATTTCCGGTCAGGATTATGCCGTCAGGTCATGAGATGAAGATGCAAGTGAACGTCTCGGGCCGGCGGCAGCTATAGCCTCCCTTGAGTCTTGACTCTTGAGTCTTCTATATGGACCAATGTCCAGCTTCGAAATGCACTGCCACCACGATTATAGTACATAGCGCTGAGCCGCCGCGAGCGTGCTCTTCACGATTCGAATGTGTTTTGCTGGTCTTGGAACTTGTACCTCCAGTTCCGATCTGATACGTGTGTGCTTGCATACATGTACACACACTTACTTGCACATACGCCGGTAGATACAAACATACATACGCACACATATACATACGTACACATGTACATACAAACTAACACACAGACGTACGAACACACATGTACCTATTCATACAAACCGACACATACGCACACATAGTACAACATAGTACATGCGGAGATACATGCATTCACACGCATAGACGTACATACATACATAAAGACACCCCCTCCGGCCAACCAACCCGTGTAACCTTCCTCTCCCCATTTATCCCTCACCGTCTTTTGCCCGTTTCCACCATCCTGCAGCTCGATGCACACAAAAGGGCACGTCAAATGGAGCAGCAACAACCGGAGAATGACGATCTGTTCCACGTTTTCGTGCGGCATGTGACGTTTGGCGGTGAGGTCTCCGACGTGAGAAAAAGGGGCCAGATACTAGATAGAGGCATATTATCTATGAGGGGATTATCTTCCTTTCTAGCGCGGTTGTCTCTTTTCTCCCTGTGTCGCCTATGTAGTATGGAGAGCTTGGTTTGGTGTTTCTTCCTGATGTGTGACTATGAATGTGATAGTTAGCGCGGATGTAATTGCGATGTGGGCGAATCTCGAGAGTGTGGGTGTGTGCGGATGGGATGGGTGTGATGCATGTGGTGAGAAGACTGCTTCCATGGCTAATCTTGCGCCAACTTTACGCAGGGACCTAACACTCGTTCATAGAAAGCTGTTGTTTCTTCTTTCATGATTCATCTCGCTATTCTTACACTAGTAGTATACATACATGTGCCATGTAGCCAACACGTGCCAGTTCTCCAACTGGCAACAGCGAATTACACTCCGACTCCAACTCCAAATCGAAATTTGCTCCGTAAGAGCCACAACCTGAACCGAACCAGAAATACCTCATTGCCTGGTGCCAGCTGAACATGCCATTAGTCTGCCCATCCCGTGGTAAACCACACGTCAGACCTAAGAGAACCCAATTTAGAATCCGTGCAGCTAGAAAGATGTCTCCCTAGGCCCCATGGCCCAAAGAAGACTTCGTAATTGTAAAACGCCGAAGAAGATGCCCAAAAGAAAAACGACCAAAATGGTCCGAGACGAAAACCACCGTTCCTATTGGCATCGTTCTTCCCAGAACCTGATGTCTTCCCCTTGATACCTTCCACATGATGACTACATACCCACCACCGGACGCACCCCCTACCTCACGGCCTACTAAACTGATCGTACACACTCGCCTGTCCGCTTCTCGCCAAGCGAGCATTGGAGAAGCGCGCCTCTGGCAGTCGCTTGCCGGACTTGAGACTCTCGAGGACCCTGGCCAGAGTGCGCGTTAGCTTGCTGCATGTTCAAGATGGTGCATATACGATGAGGGGCTGAGAATCAGCAATGCTGCAATAGAAGCGCGAAGCAGGGGCGAATCGGCTTCGGTTATCGAATCAAACGGTCAAATCTCCCTCCATCTTGATCTTCTTCTTTTTATATCTCCCCTCATGATACATTAACATGATCCAATCACGGAGATACCGGAGTAGGAAACCCAGGCACCAGGGCTGTAGGTATTCCGCATACATACGACATAGCAAAGCGAGCAGCTGTTCGCTAACGCTTGCCAAAGGACTTGTACACAAAACTGCCAATCTTCGTCCCAGAAAGTACCAGCACATTACCCTTCATGTCTGGATTCTGGCGCCTCGGACCCTCAATCACTACCACTTTTCATCCCCATCACGTCACGAGTACCACACGGTGAAAGAAACAACACGGACAGAAAGGGGGGGAAAGCAGAAAAAAAAAAAACTCACCATTCAACCCCCACGAAGTAAACACCACAGCCCCTCATCCTCCTCACCTCTTTGTCCATCTTTCCCCCTGCGAGGCCTCCTCTCCCCGAGGTCCCCAGCACCACGTGCGTGACCGTCCGCCTCCCCAGGTGCAGAGCCATGGAACCCCCGTGCTGAGTAATAAGATGCTTCAGCTTATGGTCTGAGATATGGGGGAAGGTGCTTCCATTGACGTAGATAGATGTGCCTGAAAAGATGCCCCTTTTCAGAGGCGGTAATGATGAGGACACGGTGAGGGAAGACGCAGCGTTTACATCCTCTCCTTTAGTTGTATCAACCATGGCTTCAGCTTCAGTACCACTACCAGCTTCAGGCACGATGCCGTCTCCAAGCCGGAGGCCCATCGTTCCTGGGTCCTGCTGGACCAACTCCCGTGACTCGGCATCGCCGTGTTTGCCACTATTTCTGCTGTCCTTGCCGTCCGCCTTCATCAAGCCAGGTCTTCGTAGCATATCGACGACGCTCCGGCGCGGCGGCAAACTTGTGCCCCCCCGGGCGTCATCTCTCTCCTGAGCCTCCTGAGCTGAGGAACGCCTGCCCCCAAACTGCACGTCGAGTTTCCTTGTCCGCGTGTCGCGCCAGCTGGTGCCAGGTCTGGTTTCAGCGCGCTGGTGACCCGTTGAAGATGAATTCCAGGGGTCAAAGGGCGCGCGACGGGATGGGATGGGCTTGGGGAGCGGTGGCATGGCAGCCGCTGACTCCTGAGCAGTGAAGACTGTGTGCTTTTTTGTTTTCACCCTGCCTATCGTATTCCTGATTTCTGGCGCCTCTTTGGATGTTTCTTGGCGTTTCTCTTTGCGGGTTATCTTGTTTGTCTCGTTTCCTACGTGACTGGTGCTGGGCTTGGCTGCGATGATACGTTGGCGTCGCGTGACGGGACGATGAACCGTTGTCGTCGTTTTATCATCTTCACGCTAATATGTACCAAGCGGGATGCCAAGTGGTGGAGACGAACATGGCGTAATGACTCTGACTGAGTTTAGGTACTGTACATACTGTCCAGAAGAGGTTTGGAGGGAAAGCGGACTAGCGGAAGTCGCGTAACCGCCACAACGTGCGCTTTGTCGAACTTTGAGGCTAATGCCGTTTGACTCATTCATGCCATGCGCGAAGCCTTCTTCTACATACCTACCTACTGTAGATACCTACCTCCTAACTCCGAATGCGCCCTGGGGGGAAGGCGGACTACGGAGTGGACAAAGAGGGAATGCCGTTTGCGTAATCCGGCCCCGTCTTGGAAATTCACGCGCGCGAACACTCGCCAATGACGATGACCTACCCGACACGGTCGCGAAAAAAAGCATCGTTTCATGAAAACGAAAGACTGACAACAGGGAATTTTTACTTCCAAGGGAACCTCGAGGCTCGAAACGGTGATTGAGATGCTAAAAAAAAGAAAGGACATACAACACTCGTCGATATGCACAGTCACATGGGCAGACCCAACGGCCCTTGTTTCGAACTTTCAATCTTAATCTATCAACATTCACTCTTTTGTATATACTTCGGTTCGTCCCCAAAACTCACCCTGCACATCGTAGCAACACAGCCCGCGGATAAAATGTCCGATAAGGTTGTGAGTTTTTCATAGCCCCCCAACAAGATCATCAATCATTCTGATTCATGTATCAGCACAACAGGCCTTGATCACAAGTTCACAACAGAGGAATTGTCTTCCACACCCCCCGCGCAGAGGCCTCAGGCCCTGTGAAAAACACATTGTACTCAGAGCCGGATTCCACGTTACGTCGAGGCAAAGAACTTAGAAGTAGGAACACAAGGGGGGGTGAAGTCCAAGTCCAAGTCAATCCAATCCAATTCTCCCATTGGGCAATAAAGCCGCTACAAATCGTCCGGGTCCGGGGGGCCGTCCTTCGCTGTTAGCGTGTGCCGCGCAGGGCTCTAGATCAGGCCATGGCATGTGATGGCGATGGGTCCTTACCGTGTCGTTATTGTGAATGTGTAGGTATGTACTCCGTATGTCGTTGCGAGTTGCGAGAATGAAGTTTGTGGGGACGGCATGCGCTTCCGTGTCGGAGCCGTCAAAATCTCCAAGTACATACCTAGGCGAGGAGAGCAATGCAAAGCAACGCAAAGCCGCGATGCTGCTCGGGGCCTCGGGTAGACTGTAGACATTGACATGCAGGGCCGTGGCCCGTTCCCGCACGCACAGATGAAAGCCGGGGAGGATGCAGCCGTGTCAGAAGCATGGACAGGGAAGCATGACTCCGTTGTCTGTTTCGTCTGTTTCGTCTGTCAGTGTCGTCTTGTTTTGTAAAGACTCTTTCGTCTCGTGAGTCGTTGTCTGCCATATCTACATAGGTATCAACAAAGGCAATTCACCACTCGCTACCGCGGCATTTGCTGTAGTTTCTTACAAGTCCCAACTTACCAGTCGGGGGGGGGGG
>SRQG01000411.1:0-23058 GCA_018360325.1 Claviceps aff. humidiphila group G2b | reverse complement strand
AGTAGATTTGACCGAAGGCGGAGAAAGGCAGAGAATCTGACCAATCCGGTGTTTCGGACATGTTTTCGAACATTTTTTTTCGTAACTTTCTTCCTGTATTTTTGTGGGGCCAAAAAGTGCAAAAGGCGTTATTTCAATGTAAGTTAGATATCACTAGCCTCTAGGTAGGGAACCATCACTCTCGCTTCAGATGGCGGATATAACCCGTTTCATGGGTTCTAGCTAGCACAGTTCCAGAACATTCCAAGCTGGGCTGCATGAGTCCTTGGCGATAACAGATGTAGACACATACACAAAGCTACCTATGTATGTATGTACATATATGCATATGCCATAGCACTTGTGCTGCTCACCTAATCTCTCTTTCCCAATCCTTTTCTTAGAACCGCCTTGACTTTCATGACTGTGCTGTAGCTTGTAGTGTTCTTGTTTTCGGAAGGCCGAATTTTCTCCAACCATGTCCTCCAGGCTTAAAGTCCTCAGTCACACAGCACAGAATACACATGTGCATGGGAACTGAGAACTGTTATTCACGTAATCATATATTCAAGGATACAGCATGCGTGCCTGTCAAACGACTTCTATGTACATGTCACTGAAATTTAAGCACCTCGCGTTGACCTTCAGAGAAGACTGTTTGATATGTACGTACACAATTGATTGAAATACAGGGTAGCTGCCATGTCTAGAACTTGACATGGCCGTGTTCTTCGACGAAAATGCTAGGCCACAACAGCTGTCCACGATTTTGATCGGGAAGGGATTGCTCGTTACATCGCCCCGAGTCTCGAGACTATCCCGACAGAATGTGTCGAATGATAAATCGTCCATGTGCTCACGCCAAAAAAAAAAAACACAACTTGACAGTGACCTAGATGGTATGCCGCTTTGCCACCAGTGTCATAGCATTGCCATTCCATGCGTTTCGTCTACTATGGTATCATTACATACAGGCTTCAAAGTTTTTCACTTGTTTTCTTCTTGTTTTTGTGTTGTATTATCTTCCTTCGTTAATGAAACCCATCCGCGCCTTTCTCTATTGGACGCCATCGATGCATATGCTAGTCTTACATTCGCTCGCGTCGTCGGGGGGCGGCTCGGATGATATCGTCAACTCTGAGGAGTAGCTGGAGAAATAGGTTGTTAGTCACCTTGGTGCAAGAAAAATCAGTAGAGACAAATCGCGACACTTACCTCAGATGCTTCGCTGGCGGATGACACCACGGCCTTCTTTAGCTTGTAGCTCTCAATGACGCCCAAGTCACGCATGTCGGTCACGTCTCCACCAGGAGTCATCAAATCGAGTCCGTAGGTGTTGAGTCCATCGTATATGGCCTTTCGGAGTCTCGACACAAGGTCTCCCGAGTCCAGACCAGCATTGTCAGCAAGAATGGTTGGAAGCTGACGGAGAGCAATAGCAAAGCTGGATACCGCCAACTGCTTCTTGCCTTCGACGCGCGTAGCGGCAGCCTCAACGGCCTTGGCCATCACCATCTCGGCACATCCACCACCCAGCGTCGTTCTGGGTTCGATGACCGTTTGCGAAAGGACGGCCAGCGCATCGTGCAGACTTCTCTCGGCCTCATCCAAAAGTTGTTCCGTAGCTCCTCGCAAGACAATGGTGCATGCCTCGCCCGCAGCCACACCGGAGAATTTGATCAATGTATCTTCGCCAATGATGACCTCCTCGATGACATCGCACTGCCCTAATTTGACCTGCTCGGGGTGGTCGAATGTAGAGGTAATCTCACCACCAGTGACGAGGGCCAGCCGTTCAATTCCGTCAAAATCGGCGTGCTCGATAGACATGATACCGGCATCGGTGAACAGCTGCTCGGGCCAGTTGTAGATGAGCTGACGATTGATGAAGCAGTTGATGCCGTGGGACTTGATCAGGTCGACCTTTGCCTTCATCTTGTCCTTTTCGGCCTTTTCAAGCTCTGCCAGCTTGCTCGTAGCCCCGACCTTCATTCTAGCGCCAAAGATCTTGACCTTGTCTGTGTCCATGGATGTGTTGGCGACCAGAATCTTGGCCTTTTCTAGCCTCTTGGGTTGGTTCACACCAATTTTCTTATCCAAAATGAAACCTTCGTCAAGATACGACTCAGAGAGTTTTCCTCCAGCCTTCTTGATAATCTGAATGTGACTAAGGTCGGATGATTTCTTCAACCGCAGGACTGCATCGCATGCGAGAGTGGCGAAATGATCCCTGTCTTGGGCCAGAACCTTTGAACTGAGCGTTGTTCGGGCGATTGAGAGAAGATCCTTTCGGAAAGCTTCTGGGCTCTTGCTGTGGTCGACCGCTGACTCCTCGAGAGCCTTGAGAGCAGCTTGGCTGGCTATCCGATAACCTTCGATGATGGTCTGGGGATGAATTTTTTTGTCCACCAGCTTCTCAGCCTCTCGGAGCAGCTCGGCTGCTAGTACAGCAACTGAAGTCGTACCGTCACCGACTTCATCGTCTTGCACTTTGGAGATATTGACCAGAACTTTGGCGGCGGCGTTGTCGAGGGCGATGGACTTCAGGATCGTAGCACCATCGTTGGTGACCATAATTTCGCCAGTGGAGCTGCCCGATATCAGATTATACACAGTGATATCTCAGCAGAGAAAGTTCATAAAGGGAATCACGAGGGGTACCGTCCGTAACTCACGCTGATTGCAAGATCTTGTCCATTCCCTTGGGTCCTAACGTACTCTTCACGAGGTCTCCGACCGCGATGGCGCCCACAAAGGCAGCGAGACGCGCATTCTCGCCTTTCTCCTCCGTGGTGCCCTCTTCAAAAATCTGTGTCGGCAGGAAAGACTGCATAGAGAGATTAGCATCAGCATAAGTCATCAGCCGTCACCCGCATCATTTCTCGATACAACGCGAGGCAAAGTCTTTGGCTGTTCAGAGTATGGTGAGGAGCGTACCATGACAGGCTATTCAACGGAAAAGCACCGAAGTCTCTGAAAGGGCCTGGTCGTTATCGTTTGACGTTGGAGGTGTTTCGTGACCACTTTCGAACAGCCAAAGTAACCTTTTTCAGGAGCTCCGATAAATTGTACGGCTCTTCACAAAGTCCATGGGCTGGCCCACCGCTTTGCCAATGCAGCTGCAAAACCACCAAGAACCCCACCATGTCAGCGCTACACGTGACTTGCCCCTCGCTCACGCGCGGTGAAGGAACATTGCTGTTCCGCCGCACACTTTGTGGAAACTGATGAACACCAAATTTGTGTCTACGAACAGGCGTCGTTGAAATCCGGCATTTTCGAACCGTCTCGACGCGACGAATCGAGTGCGCCCAGCCAAAAGACTACAAGTACAGCCTTTGTCGACTGGATCACCGATTTCGCGCTTCGGAAGTCCTGATTCCGCCAACAATAAGCAATCTTATTCTTTCAGAACCTTTCACCCTCACCCAAGCGGGGCGTCTCTTGAAACCCCCCCTAGACGGAGAAATTCGCCATCATGGCTCCGTCATTTGACCATTTGCGCGAGGCCGACCTCGACGACGATGAATTCAACGAGGAGGAAATCGATATCTCCGATCTGCGCGAAAAGTTCGAGGTTCAGCTGGAGCACGGATACGATGCCTTTGTGGTCGTCGATGGCCTTCCCAAGGTCACCGAGGAGCAGAAGCCCAAGTTGATCAAATTCTTGATGAAAAAGCTCAATACCGTCGGAAAAACAAAAGAGGACATGATTCATATGCCGATGGATGAGAATGGCGACTCCATGAGGTTCGATATAGCGTGTTTTCGAGATTGGTCGTCTTGGACCTTCTGACACGGTTTTGCTAACGTGCGTAGGTTCGCCTTTGTTGAGTTCTCGTCTGCTGCCGAAGCCGCTGCTGCGACCCGACAGCTGGATATGGTCCCTCTTGACAAGAAACACACCATGCGTGTGAACAAAATCACCGACATTGAACGATTTGGCGGTGAGGGACGCATTGACGAACAGTACCACCCCCCTCACATTGACGAGTTTACCGAGAAGGAGCATCTCCGATGGTTCATGAAGGATCCTTCAGGCCGTGGCCGCGATCAGTTTGTCATGTATCGTGGTGACAGCGTCGGAGTTTTCTGGAATAATGAGAAGGATCAACCCGAGACCATCGTCGAACGGATGCACTGGACCGAAACTTTCTTGCAATGGTCGCCTCTCGGAACCTATTTGACGTCGATCCACGCGCAAGGTGTTCAACTTTGGGGTGGCAATTCGTGGTCTCGACAGGCCAGATTTGCTCACCCCTATGTCAACCTCGTTGCGTTCTCACCCACCGAGAAGTATATGGTGACGTGGTCTAACCGACCAATTTCCATTCCCGATAGTGGCCATCCCGCTCTCTCCATCGACGACGACGGCAAGAACTACGTCATTTGGGACATTGCGACCGGTACCCCGTTGCGATCATTCGCCAATTTGGATGCGCCCAAGGGCGAGGAGGGAAAGCCCCCAGCAAAGTTGCAGTGGCCTGCGTTCAAGTGGTCTGCAGACGATAAGTATGTTGCTCGTTTGACTCAGGGTCAGTCTATCTCAGTTTACGAGCTGCCTCGCATGAACCTATTGGACAAGACCAGCATCAAGATCGAGGGTGTAATGGACTTTGACTGGGCCCCTGCTTCTCCTCAGCGTGACGGTGTCAAGAGCTACGAGCAGCTTTTCTGCTACTGGACCCCTGAGATCGGCAGCAACCCTGCCAAGGTTGGGCTGATGAGCATCCCCTCCAAAGAGATTGTTCGATCGCTCAACCTTTTCAGCGTCAGCGATGCTAAGCTGCACTGGCAGTCAGAGGCTGCCTATCTTTGTGTCAAGGTAGACCGTCACTCCAAGTCCAAGAAGTCACAAGCTACGACCTTGGAGATCTTCAGAATCAAGGAAAAGGGCGTGCCTGTCGAGGTTGTTGACACCATCAAGGACACTGTGATCAACTTTGCCTGGGAACCTAAGGGCGACAGATTTGCTATCATCACTACCACAGAGCCTGTCGGTGTCACGGCTGTGCCGCCTAAAACCGCCGTCTCATTCTTTTGCCCGGAAAAGATCAAAGGCCCTATTGCTGGCAATTTCAAGCATCTACGCACCCTGGACAAGAAGAACAGCAACGCCATTTACTGGTCACCCAGAGGACGATTTGTCGTCATCGCTACCATCCACAACCAGCAGAGTTCTGATCTCGACTTTTTCGACCTTGACTTCGAAGGCGACAAGCCTGAGTCAGACAAAGATATGACTGCCAATCTGCAGTTGATGAGTACGGCCGACCACTATGGCGTTACTGACGTCGAGTGGGATCCCTCTGGTCGATTCGTTGCCACTTGGGCATCAGTGTGGAAGCATTCGGTAAGTTGTCAATAGTGGCGAGTCAAACATATGATACTAATGCACGTGTTCAGATGGAAAATGGCTACCACATCTACGATTTCAAGGGCGAAGCCCTACGGGAAGAGCCTGTTGAAAAATTCAAGCAATTCCAGTGGCGACCGCGCCCCCCGACTCTGTTGACCAAGGATGAGCAGAAGCAGGTTCGCAAGAATCTGCGCGAATACAGCCGTGTCTTCGATCAGGAGGATGCTGATCGTGGCGCCTCTGCCGATTTGGCGGTTGTTGAAGAACGTCGCCGCATGTTGGAGGAATGGTACGCCTGGCGATCCGACGTGGAGGTGGAAGTACATGAGGATCGGACCGCGCTAGGATTACCACTAGATCCCCACACCGAGATGCTCGCTGCCAAAACAAAATCGATCCAGGGGAGCAGCGATGAACAGGATCAAGTTATTGAGGAGATTGTGGAAGACGTCTTGGAGGAGAGCGAAGAGATTTTGGCTTAAAATGGCGTCGAATAAATCGATGTTTACATGATGTCTGCAGGGGGGATAGATGGATTTATTCTGTCCTTACTTCACTACAGGCTTGCCACGACGGAACTGGTTGCATTTGCTTGTATGGGTGAAGTTTCAATGTCGGTTCAGAATTAGGGCAGTCATAATGACTTTTTTATTAGTTCAACGTGTTCAGAGTACATATCATGCTGTCGCACCAGTGCGTCTTGTGTTTTGATTCCTGAGTGATGGCGGAAAGGGTGATGCCGAGTGAAGTACGACTGCCCAGTGCCGATTGGTTTGCCTTGTGTCTGATGTCACGCAACTGGATGTTTCCAACTTTCATACGAAGCACATACATATGACCTATTGTGAACAAGATAATGAACATGAAATTCTTGTTGTAAGGATAGTGGTATGTATATACATCTGTACATGCATCTTCTTTGAGGTGTCACGTGCAGCACTCAAAGAGCAACGGCCTAGCCTTCATAACTACATACATACCTACGTTACATACACTGTAAAAGCACTGCGAGTCTGCGATGATAAAGGAAGAAATCCCAGCCTTGGGCTTGTGGTACGGAGCGGGATGAAGCGAGCCAGTCAGACGAGCTGATCTCGCATCGTGATCGGCACTACGGAGTAAAATCGTACTGTGTACAGGAGAACGCCATGCAGCCGCCACTCCAGCGTCTCTCGGTTTCTGGTTGGTGCACAAGGCCTCCTCCCCACGACAGCGGCCTTGGATCAAAATGTTTAGGTATGTATGTACATGGTAAAGGACATGCAGCATGCAAGAAATGTGTTGTACCTAGAGCGTGCATGTTTCAGATCGGAGATTTGAATTTGTGAAGGAAAGGCAAGGGCAGGAAACGAAGCCTCATCTCGCGGTAAGCATGTAGAAGGATAAGCGTTCATCCAGGATGATGGCAAAACATCCCACAAATTCCTGCGGCACATACCTAATCCGTACAAAGCATAAACAGTGGGATCTCAATATGTACCTACTCTACGGAGTAGAGTTCTAAACTTCTAATGTGTGCGAATTTTCGCAAAGATGGGCCCTAAGCCACGCGGCTTGTCTTGGCTGGAAATCGGTGTGCCGACCCAGGTACCAAAAGGCACTGATATAAAGGACATCAGAGATTCAGATGCAATCACGATCTGGTCTGGTCCGGCCCCGGGTTGAACAACAACAGTAGGTCCAGCTTGACGACAAAGGCAATACATAGACCTAGGCAGTAAAGGATGGAGGGCTGAGATGTGTGGTAGTTCTCCAAGTTTCCATGTAAATGTACAGCCACACGTTCCTGGGGATGTACAGTGGCTGTACTTGTACCGTACCCCAGTGCTGAAACTCCTCCCACTTACGGGTCCCCTGTACCGTGATTGGACCCCTGTGTGGCACTGAGCCAGTCAGCTAAGCCCAGAACCTGGAGATGGATCACCTGGTAGTGCGCTGCGCATCGTCTGGTGGGCTTGTGCCTGGCTTGTTCAGCTCCTTGATCCCTCGACGATGCCTTTTCTCTCCTCTTGCAACTCACATGAAGCACGTTCAGCTCAATCGACTCTGTATCAACTCGCCGCCATCGCCATTCCGGCCGAGCCTCTAACTTACTATCCCTAGTCGTGTGGTTGTGGCCTCGTAGCAGCCGTTTCCCGAGGTCAGCCCTTGCCCATTGTGCAATTTTTCCGCATTGCGTTGCACGCGCAGAGCTATCAAACCAGACCATCATCCCCGCGCCCATCCCCGCGCTGCATCCACCCGCGAACAGCAACCACTTTAGCGAGCTCGCGTTCAACCGACCACGAATTGCTCCCGGACGCACGAAAAAAACAAGGAAATAAGAAGACGGATCGAAAAAAAAAAAGCGCTCATTCAAAGATTCAAGAGAAGCAATGGCCTTGATATGCTAGCTGGCTTGGAGTGCTTTTTACAAATCAAGAGACAGCTTCATCAGGGCTAGTCGAGCCTCGATTCTCTCCATGCAATTGACCAAGTTGATTCAATTGCTCCGAAATGCCACGACGGGCCTCGCATGACGGGCGACGTCTCTCGCAGCAGCAGAAGAAACTTTTAGTTGCGCTTTCTTTCTTCCTTCTGCCATGGCTCCAGACTGCGGATGCTCTACAGCAGCAGCAGAAGCAACAACAACGACAGCACCAGCATGGCTCACACGCAGTAGTTCCTCAGGCTGGAATATCTGGAGAAGACATCAGCGCGGATAGCCTCTACTGGGAAGCAGCGGCTGTCAAACCTAGACCCGTCATAGCTGAAACTCCAAACAACGACCACGAAGGACTGACACCTCGAGAGCAATATCATAATCAGCAGCAGCAGCAGTCTCAGCAAAAAACTCGACGCAGTCCCGAGAAGAATACGAAAAATAACATCCACGAAAAGAAAGACCCATCCAATCAATACATTCCAATTATTCCTGATGATGCGAGCGCCCTCGCAACTTCTGCTCTGGCCTCATTGGCCGTTCGAGCACCAAGCCCTCTTCGACAATGGCCCGATAGTCACCTTGCTGATGGGCCAGTCTCGCCGCAAACTGCGCGGAGTCTGGAGGACTGGGAAGTAGAAGACTTTGTTCTTCTGGCGACCGTCGATGGAGACCTGTTTGCCAACGACCGTAAGACTGGTACTATTCGTTGGCACTTGAACATCGATCAACCCATGGTTGAGTCAATCCACCACCGGGCGAGCACGTCCGTTGTTGATGAGGACTATCGTCCTGTAGATCATTTCATCTGGGCTATCGAACCCACCCGCGATGGCGGCATTTACATATGGACTCCCGAACCAGACTCGAGCCCACGTCATACAGGCTTGTCCATGAAGCAGCTGGTTGAACTCTCACCTTATGAGGATGAACATACTTCCGTCGTCTACGTGGGAACCAAGAAGACGACTATGATCACCATCGACGCAGGCACGGGCCGTATTCTCAAGTATTTCGGCCCCGATGTCTCCCAAAGTAACGAAGCTGAAAGCTGCCTGCGACCAAGTGCTTTGTTCGACAGGACCAGTGAAGAGTGCAGTTCCACAGGAAGCATTACACTCGGCAGAACAGAATACTCGGTAACAATCAGTCGAAAGGATGGGAAAAAGATTGCGACATTGAAGTATTCTGAGTGGACACCCAACTCCCGCGATAGCGACCTTTTTCACCAGTATCATGTATCCAAGGATAGCCGATACATCACAACTCAGCACGACGGCAAAGTGTACGCATTCGACTATGCGCGGGCAGACAGAATTGGCCCCATGTTCAGCCAAAAATTCAATGTTCCTGTCGCGCGTGTGTTCGATGTTTGCCGTCCGGGGGACGCTGCCGCGGACAGTAACCCCCATCTGGTCGTTCTACCTCAACCCGCCATGCCATCGCGAGATGAGGATATGGCGCAAAAGCGCAGTAACAGTGTATTTTTTAATTGCACAGAAGAAGGTAGCTGGTATGCACTCTCTGGCGTCGCTTACCCCCTTATCATCGGCGCACCACCCGCCAAGGCATCCATGGCCAGTTGGTGGGACCAGACGCCCTCGTGGGATAGCTTGACTGAAGCAAAGGTTTCCAAAGCCTTGGTAGGCACCCACTCGCTGGGAAATATTCGTAGGAGAGTCGGATACATTCCTACGCTGCCAGGCCGACAATACTCAAATGAGGTGGCGGACCCTGACAACCTCTCTGCGTTGCCTAATGGGAAGCAGAGCGAATTTGACCAGCCCACTATGGCCGACAAAGTGAAGGGTCTCCCACAAAGCGCGGCCGACAGTGTCGTTGAATTTGTTCGGAATCCTATTCCCCTCATCATCATCTTCATCGCTTTGATATACAACATCAAAAAACTTGGAGCATCGTATCGTCGGTTCCGTAGCGGTAGAAGTCTCAGAGACGCATTTTTGTACCCAGATTCGAATGCCGGTAGGAAGGCTCTCCGAAAAGCTGAAAAATCTGTCAAGTTTGACATTGAGGAGATTTCTGCACAATCGCCTGTTTTAAAGAACGACGACTCAGCGACGAGTCTTGGTGTGCCAGGTGTTGATCAACAGGGAGAAGTCGCGGTGGTTTCCGGAGAGGATTGCACATCCTTGCAAGTTAACACCAAGAGCGAGCCGAATAACGGCGGCGACGACGTCGACAATAACAAGAATGACGAAAGCAACAAAACTGCACAATCCTCAGATCCAGTCTCCGACGAACTGAAAAACGAAGAGCGCAGATCAAGTCTGGATGGAGATCCTTCCTCGGCGGCCGCTAATTCTGCGACGCCTGAGAAGAAAAGAGCACGCCGTGGTCGTCGTGCCGGCGTGAAGCATCGAAGGGGTCGGTATGCAGGCGCGCCTCAATCGCGAGACGATGAAGCTTCCGGCGGCACTGTGGATGACGCAGTCAACAACGCCAAGCGACTTGGTGATAATACCAGCTGTGAAGCCGACGTGTTGACGGTTGCTAGCGATATGCAGGCGATTAGTGGTTCTGTCATTCGAATGGGCAGCATTGAAGTCAACACCGACGAACACCTGGGGACTGGCAGCAACGGCACTCTCGTTTTTGGTGGCAGATTCGACGGTCGCGAGGTTGCAGTCAAGCGGATGTTGATACAATTCTATGACATCGCGTTGCGGGAAACAAATCTACTGCGCGAAAGCGACGATCATCCCAATGGTAAGAGAACACGACTTGCCCTCCCAAGGCTCTGATTATCTCTACATTACTAACCGCTCTCACAGTCATTCGTTACTACTCTCAGCAAATCCATGATGGATTTTTGTATATTGCGCTGGAGCGGTGTGCGGCCTCGTTGGCCGACATCGTAGAAAGACGCGATGCATTTTTCGAAATTTCCAACGCTGGCAAGGTGGACATACCGGGCGTGTTGTATCAGATTGCCAACGGAATCGACCACCTGCATAGCCTTCGCATTGTTCACCGAGATCTCAAGCCTCAAAACATTCTCGTCAACATGGGCAAGGATGGCAAGCCTCGACTTATGGTCTCCGATTTTGGGCTTTGCAAGAAGTTGGAAGGTGGGCAGTCGTCATTTGGAGCGACTACTGGCCGAGCAGCTGGCACCCTTGGCTGGCAGGCTCCAGAACTACTGCTGGATGACGATGGACGCACTTCGTCGAGCCTCAACGACGCCAGCGCGCACAGCGGAACCGGGCCACACAGCGGAACCGGGCCCTTGGTGATTCAGGGTCAGGACGGCACCGTCGTACATATGCGGCGCGCCACGCGGGCCATCGACATCTTTTCTCTCGGTCTGGTCTTCTTCTACGTTTTGACCAATGGATCTCATCCTTTCGATTGCGGCGACAGATATATGCGAGAAGTCAATATCCGCCAAGGCAGGTACGTCCTGGACCCTCTGGACGCCCTCGGCGACTACGCATGGGTAGCCAAGGACCTCATCAGCTCCATGCTTGCTTCGAATCCCAGACACCGCCCCAGTGCGCAGGAGGTCATGTCACACCCCTTCTTCTGGCCCGCGAAAAAGAGACTGTCCTTCCTGTGTGATGTCTCTGATCACTTTGAAAAGGAATGCCGAGACCCCCCCTCCAAAGCGTTGCAGGCACTGGAAAGCCACGCCGTGGACGTCACAGGCCGTGACTTTTTAAAGCTGCTCCCCCGAGAATTTGTCGATTCATTGGGCAAGCAGCGGAAATACGCGGGTCATCGATTACTGGACCTGCTCAGGGCCCTTCGCAATAAGCGCAACCACTACGAAGACCTGACGGAAGCCATGAAGCGGCTCGTTGGGTCTTTTCCTGAAGGTTACCTGAGCTTTTGGACAGTTCGATTTCCTAATCTACTACTCGTGTGCTGGAAAGTGGTTCATAATGTGGACTGGCACGTGACGGACCGTTTCAAGGAATACTACGAACCAGCCGGACTGTAGTCTGGTGTTTTGTCATGTGTGTTGGGTGGGTGTTGGGCTTTGTGTTTTAGGAGGTGGCCTTGACTTTCGAGAGTGGTGTTTTTCTTGTTTTCTTTTCTTTTTTCTTCTTGGTTGAAAAGGGACGAGATTGTAGGCAGATACGCAGCCAAGATCATTGGTGTAGTCTTCGCACCCACTAGATGGCATGGGGGCTAAACATGCTACAAAACATCGTTTGCTAGGGTTTCTGATGCCACTTTGTTTTCTTCGTTTTCGTTTCTTAGCTTGATTCTCTTTTTTATTAGACAGGGCAATACAGATCACGTTGCAGTAAAATAAAGCATGCCGACGGGTTCCTCGGGCTCCGTGACTCCGAGCCCAATGATGAGTGTGGCGAACCAAGATAAATCGGTCCTGACTGGACCTATTGGATGACAAAAAAGACAAGTGCAGACTGGCACTCATACCAAGAAGATGGAAATCCCCGCGGGATCTCAACAAGAGTCTCCGGTCTCGACACGAGACAAAAGACAAAAGACAAAAGACAAAAGACAAAAGACAAAAGACAAAAGACAAAAGACAAAAGACAAAAGAGATGATTAAAGAGTCACACAGATGACAGCAGTGCCGAGTACGGCTCCGAACGCCGATGTAGAAGAGAACACAGCATCACCGTATTTTCCAGTGTATATGTCTATTTATACGTACATACGCATACACGTGCATGCGACGTGATACAGCTCCACGGAGAAAAAGCCCCTATCCTTGTTGCCCGGCTTCATCTCTCACAGTATCACCCACTGCACCATGTGGTTCATCTCTCCTTTACAGACTTCGCCGGCCCTCGCCCCGGCTCTCTATTTCGACTTCCCCCTCCAACAAACCATCAACCAACGCACATCACCAAAGAGCTGTGATTAAAAAAAAAAATTGAAATTACGACGTCAATGGATAGAATAGGTATGTATATACAGCGGCTATCCCCACTGAACGAGCACCTTTTTCCCCTTCTTGCCCTTCTTCCCCTTGCCCTCCTCAGCCTGTGATCCCTCCGCCGCCGCCGCCGAAGACTGCCCCTCGGCAGAACCGTTGCGACCCCATTCGAAACTCGACTCTGCGTGGCCGTAGTCCCGTCGAACACCCCTCCCAGAACCGTAACCAAAGATGGTCGTCATTGGCTTGGGAGCAGCGGGCAGGGCGGGGAAAGCGTCGTTTGAGCGAGCTCCTTGCCGCGGGGGTTGATTTTGTTGCGAGGAGGACGAAGAAGCCGTCCATGTTGAGCGGGATGCGGAGGCGGAGGCGGAGGCGGAGGCGGAAGAAAGGGAAGGAAACGCAGAAGAGGAAGCGGCCAGGCGAGATTGTGTGGATGAGCTTGAGGAGTAGGGCGGGATGGGCCGTGAGGAAGAAGACGAGGCGGACGAGGAGGCGGCCCAATTTGTTGTTGATATTGTTTTACTGGCTGCGGTGGGCGCTGGGCCTCCGAGACGAGTGCTGTTCTTAAGTCTCAGTACCCGGTTGGAATGTTTCTGGGCGGGCGCCGCAGTGGGTAGAGCTGGATTTGCAGCCGCGGCGTGTGCCCATCCGCTGGAGCTGGATGTGGCGCCCTCCATGCCACTGAGGCCAGGGAGGCTCGGGTAGTCCTCGTTGATGGCGCGCCAGTCTTGCCATGCCTTGCGTACGTTGTCTGCCTTGGTCTTGTCCTCGAACAGGTCCGCAACTTCGCGCACCAGTGTGCCGAGCGCGTTGGAGGACACGTCCACGAAGAGGGTGAAGAAGGCGTCGACGAGTTGGGGGGCTGTGAATCGACCTCGTTGATACGTGGAGATGTGGTTCCGGAAGGTGTTAATTTTGTTGGTGTCGTTGCTGAGAAGATTGGCAGCTCGTTCAACGACGGAACTGTGGCGGACGAGGCGCGCGCGTTCTTCGGGTGATAGGTTCGAAGTATCCGTCATGGAGAGCGAGTCCATAGGTGCTACAAGACCGTTTTGGCTTTGAGCACCGCTACTTTGAGATGACACTCCGTTTCGCGCCGAGGGTGTCCGGGCCCCGGATGGGGACGTGGATGCTGGGCGGGTGTTCGACGGGGACGGTACCGAGAGCTGTCCGCCAAAAGTCCTGTTGGAGACTGACTGGGCTGAATGGATAGCCATTTGCCGCTGCAGAGCGACCTCATCCCGACGAAGCGGCGCAGCTGATGTTGGTGGCAGTGTGTCCTCGTTGGGGTCTCTGCCTCGAGCGCCGCCTCTGCGACCTCTGCCTCCTCGGCCTTCGCCCTCTCGCTGGCCACGTCTCTCGGGTTGATATGATTGTCGAACGTCAAACGAAGACATGTCTACGACGCGAGCGTCTCTTCCAATGGTCCGGCCGGCGTGTTCGCTGAGATTATGAGCCTGGAGATCCAGCTCCGATTCAAACACCACGAACTTCTTCTCCATGCATTCGCTATTCGAGCAGAGGTAGTGGTCATTGCCGAAATGCTTCTCCAAAGCCTCGTAGTTCTCGTAATAATGTGGCTGGCGAGAGTTCCGTCGGTCACAGATGAAGCAGCGCTCGTGCTTCATCCGGCAATGCTCGTAGAGCTTGTCGTCATCGTAAAATCGCTCCCCGCAGAAACCACAGAGGGGATGACCCTTGAAACCGGTCTGATCCGCGGCACCGGGTTTGTCGTTACCACGCTTCATGTGCTTGTCCAGTTCCTTGTCGGAGAACAGTTCGTGCTCGTGCGTGAAGACCTTTTTGTTTCTAGTGCAAAGGTCGCACATGCGTTTATGGTGATGCGACTTGACGTGTCGGTGAAGATCTGGCCATCCCAGGCCGGCGAAGTCGCAGGAATCGTCGGGGCAGTTGTATCGGAGCAACAGGACAGTATCGCCGACAATATCTTCGTTAGTGTATTTGATGCCAATGTTCGAGTCGGTCGTGGTGATGCCCTTGTTGGAGTACTCCTCGAACCGCTTGTCGGCATTGTCCGTGAAAATGACAAACGGCGCAGGAGTCTGAGCAGAGAGGCCAACATTAGCCCATCACGTCGTTGCAGAAACAGAGGATGATTCTGTCGAGTTCGATGTCGGCACACTTACTCGACAATGAGCACAGTCCTTGGTCTTGTACAGTGCCCTCATGCGCAAGCCACAAATGTGACACGTAGCATGGTTGCATGGAGCAATGGAATGGTATGCTATAGGATTCGCACAGATGAAGCACACATCGGCATCGTCATCCTCTTTGTCTGCAGCAGCTGCGGCGGCGGCCGCCTGGGTCTGTTGCTTCAGCATAATAGCTCGGGCAGGCCGAACAGCTCCATCGCCATCGGGAGCAGCTGTGTCTGCCGATACACCTGAGTGTGAGGTTGCATTTCCATCTTGAACCGCGTTCCCTCTACCAGCGGCCTTGCCTCCTCGTCGGCCGCGGCCTCCAGAGTTTCCTCTTCCACGACCGCGACCACGTCCTCGTGGGCCACCATCGCCTCCTCTCCCAGATTGGGGGACTCCTTCTGACATGGCCACTTGACGTAATGGATAGATTGTTGTCGAGTGCTGGATGGTCGATTGAGGGTGTAAAGAGCAGATTTCTGAGGACCCGAAACCTGGAACTGGCGACTTCCCGGCGGATGCTGCCACGCAGCGATTCTGATGTTTGCTTCTTGATTTAAAGTCGGGCACGTCAGTCAATTTTATTGCTTGGCCATCTTACATGTGGGTGGTTCCATTTCGAGGAGGGGCAGAGAACCCTTCAGTGTTCACTGAGACGGGCACCAAATGCCACCAATAGGCTCGTGCGGAGCACTGCTCAGCGTTGCGTTTGCCGATACAAACTCAATTCAAACAGTCATCATCTACATACCTAGTGCAGCTTCTGAGTCATTGAGAAGAGTCAGCTTGATATGACTCCTAAATATGGATCAAACACGGAAATTGCACTGAGTTTCTTCAAGGGCAGCGTTGTTCAGGCAACATATGTACCTAGGTGTTTCGCCACCCTACCTTGACAGAATGAATAAATTGCGATATATATTACAATAACTCGCATCAATGTCACAGAAGTACATGGCAGCCGCAGTCGTCTAGGGGTAAGGACACCAGTTTGTGGCCCACCACATTCAAGTTCACTGGAAACCGAGGTTCGAGTCCTCGCTGCGGCACACTACTTTTTGCCTTTTTGTCGTTCTGACTTGCAACACTACAACAGACGCGTCAGACGCGTCAGACGCGACCCGAGCATTTTGATATGTACTCCGTACGGAGGAACAAAAGCCGAAACGTCGTCGGACAATTCCTTCCACTCCGTCCACCTCCCAATCGCCCGTCCGAACTGCACATCCCGTCAAGATGGCCTCTTCGCCTGAAAGGACATGTTCAGGGTGCAGGCAGACGCTTCCTCTCTGTGATTTTCCTTCAAAAAACAGTAAAATACTCCTCACATGTGTGCGGTGCACCGTATGTCTGCAACTTGAAGGCGGTTCAAACCCTCCCACTAACGTGACGCCAGACGAGGGTGAGAAATCGACGGGCGGCAGAACGGGCTGCGAGGGCGTCGGAAACTTCGACTACCTACTCGGCCTCTTTGCCTCCTTCTAGGCCGTGCTCTGGCTGCAGTAAGCGGCGCCCTGTCACCGACTTCTCATTGAAAAGTCCGCTGGGTGATGCACATGGTGAGAGATATCGCGTGTGTGCGCCCTGCAAGGTATGTTCGCGGCTTCAACGTGGGTTCGAGCTCTCCCTACTAACGTTTTCGTAGGTGAGACGGGACAATAGACGTCACTCGAAGCGGAACCTCGACCAAGTCGGCCAGCAAGACGGTGACGCCCCGAGCAACGAGGTCGTGACGTCCGAAAACCAGATTGAGCGGCCGTCCACTGTACTGACGGAGGCGTCGGGAGCGGCG
This sequence comes from Claviceps aff. humidiphila group G2b, assembly GCA_018360325.1. Taxonomy (NCBI): domain Eukaryota; kingdom Fungi; phylum Ascomycota; class Sordariomycetes; order Hypocreales; family Clavicipitaceae; genus Claviceps; species Claviceps aff. humidiphila group G2b. Next base: position 6,474 of record SRQG01000411.1, on the reverse strand, counting down.
GGGACAGAGGAGACTCCGGCCATCGACTTGGACTCTATGCCCAAACAGCATTGCTCCGGGTGCAGGAGGACGTCTCCCCTCAGCGATTTCCCCCCAAAAAACAATAGAATACTTCTCACATGTGTGAGGTGCAATGTACGTTCGCGGCTTCGACGCGGGTTTGAGCTCTCCCTACTAACGTGCCCATAGATGAGACTGCAAAATCGACGCCCCCCGAAGCGGCAAATGGCTCCGCCGCAGATCGGAGCCGCAGAGAAAAGAAGAATGGCGGCCGTGGAAAAGGCCTTGGCAGCGGCGTTGAGGGTGACCGAGGCCATTGCGCGGCAGACCGAGGCCGCTGCGCGGCTGGCCAGGATACAAGCGGATGCGACGATGGCGGCTCGAGACGAGGCCGCAGGACGAGTAGTGAGGGCTACTCAAGAGGCGATAAGAGCGATGAGGGCGTCTCAAGAGGCGAGGAGAGCCGCGGCACTACAAGAGTCCATGGCCGCGGGGGCTGCCGCCCAAGCGAAAGACGAAGCTGCGAGGCTGGCGGCTCACGACTGGTGGCTTCCAGTGCACCAACCCCGATTCGGACCCATTTCGACGGTACAAAGTCTCAGTGAAGAGTTGGCGGATCGCCGGATAACGGTTGAGGAAAGATCATCCTCCGATTGCGTCCATCTGACACCCCGTTAGAAGTAGATATCTGTGTACGATGGCCTCGCCGTTCAGATTCAGACGCGGCTGTCTACTACTTCGAGTCGGGGGCGGCTCTGTTTCGCCTCCTGGTGCTTGAATACAACCACCTCGGCGTAGCTATGAGTGGGGATGACGCAGTATCTACAGAGGTCGTCCATCTTGCAAGAGATCGACTGATGTAACGCAATCTTCTCATCCTCTGCGCATCTAACTTGTGAGTTCTTGCCATCTGCGCCTCGAACCGTAACGAAAGTGTCGGCGGCAAGGCACACTGGTGACTCTGATGCTCGGTAGGGCGGCAGGGCCACGATGCGAACGCTGATCTGGAGACCGTCGTGATTCCGAAGCTTTTTATGCCCAAGCCCTATCGAGCATCAGGTTCGCCAGTGTGCCTTGCCGCCGACTCTTTTGTTGCGGGGGACCGCTGGGGTGCGCGAGAGTGAGGTCTGTGAGGGGACTTCAGAGTAGGGCGAGTCGGATAAACCCTAAGCACGAAGGGAAAGGCGCTCAGGCACCTTGATGTCACCCGGACATTGGACGGCACTCGAACTCTTGGGATGATGGCACAGATACTCAACCACCTCGGTTTGACTTTCTTCGACCCGAACCGGGACTTGAAGGACCTGAAGATGACTCACACCGGATTCCAGGAGTTCTGAACCAATTTTTAGGAACTGGCCCACCGTTGGGCGACTGGACGCTCCGACATCTCCCTCGGAGTCGTGAAGTATATTAGGTTCTTGTGGTCTGTCCCTTATCGTGGATCCTGTAATTGCGCTGCGCTGCCGTACATAAGTAGATTCGAGTGAAATGGTAGGCCCTAGGCCAGTTCATCATACTATGGTGCAAGCTTTTGCTGCCACCCTGTCTTCACTTACTTTGTCTCTGGCTAGAAAATAGACCAACGCTTGGTGGGCACGAAGTTGAAAGCGTGTAAATCAGCATTGATTATCTCCTCGAGTCTCGAGAATCTAGCAATATGTAGCAGCGTCATGCGTGGCACATCTTCCCGTGGTCCTATTTCACGTGTAGTTTCCATATATCATATATCATGCTATGAGCGAAATATTAGATAAGGAGGGACTCTCACTCCATACGGTTCAAATTAGGAAGAGATGAATCAATAACCTTGGATGCACCCAGAAGGCGATAAAAAGCCTATTCCCTTTCTGCTGCCGAGCACCAACCACCACATAGGGTAGCTGATACAAGACGATTCGCTCCGGCATCGTTACAACTTACGACAACAGAGTGTAACAAACGCACTATGTACCGGCACAGTTTCGCTCGCTATCGTTTACTATCTCATTGATTTTCATCGTGTACATCAACAAGCTACTCAAGCAATGCAATACATTCACGCAATGTTTCTTACAAAAAAATGCTTGCAAAAATTCTGCCATCATGTCGTGTTGAGAATGTGATCAAGCCCCCCCTGGCTCACCATCAAGATACTCACCTCACTTTCTTCTTTACCCAATTTCAGTCTCGGCCATGCTCATGCTTGCGCTCGTGTGCATCCATGCATTCATCCGTCCATGCTTGACGTCCCGTCTTTCCCTTCTCCAGCTCGTTCCAATTTGAATAGTAGATGAGAAGCTTTTTTCCATCAGGAGTCGTACTGGGACACGACATGAGATTAAAGAACAGCAATAAAAAGAGGAAAGAAACAAAAAGATGATAGAAACAAAAGAAACAATGTGCTGCGTGCATAATGAAATCCCGCATCCTGCATTTCCCTCGCCAATCCATGCCGCTGGCCCATAAAAAATATGAAACAACTGGTTAAAATACGAAGGCCATTATAGACAAAAAGAAAAAGAGAATGACTTGAGGGATTGAAAAAAAAAAAACAAAAAAAAAAAAAAGAAAGAAGCAGAATCTTGAGAACTGAGGTCTCAGCTGTTGTCAATTTACTTTCCTCGGGCGCGCGCTAAACCCATCAGAATTCTGTCGTTCGGGCTACATGTACCTGTCTGTGGCGCACTGGCGAGACAGCAAACGGAACCGCCCTTTGAATGATCGAAATTACGCCCTATTCGATAGGGTACAAATGATTGCCAATGTCCTTGTTCATCTTGAACATGTCGACTCTGGCTTGCTTGAATACAGCGAGCATTTTCGCGTCGCAAAGGATTTGTCGCTTATCGGAGGGATCCTGGAGGTCATTGGCTTTGATATGCTCCCAGAGACGCTTGACGACCTGAGGACGCGAAAGCTAGGAGATTGCGCGTTTTAGTGATTGGTGTTTTTATCCGGCTACCAGTGCTGCATAGCGGCTTGACCTACCTGAGTCTCTCCACAAAGCTCCGACAGCGTCTCGCTCAGGTTGAAGGGCTTTTGGAAACCACCCCCAGCCTTGCGTTTCTTGACACCAGAGTCTGCGCTACCCTCGGCCGCACTTTCGTCGTCATCCGCAACTTTCTTGGCACTCTTCTTTTTAGGGGTCTTGCGCTTCTTTGTTGTTCGATCGACTCCTCCTCCGCGGATGGTGCGACCGCGCGTGGTACGGCCACGGGCCAGACTATTTTCCTGTGCTTGTAGCTGTGCAGCAAGTCGCGCATCTGCATCTTCGGACGGTGATGACTGCTTCACCTTTTTCTTCGCCGGTTCGGGGGAGGTAGATGGGTCGGGGTCCGTCTCATCGTGGTCGACGAGTCCGTTGGTGCGTTTGCGAGCGGCTGGGACAGACGTCGTTGCGGTGACTTCCTCGGGGCTTGCGCCAGAGACTGCGTCAAAACGCGCCTCGATCAACAGCTTGATCGCATCCTGTGACCTATCAGTAAAACCGCCTGCAGGCCATAAAGAAGGATAACACTGCGTGTGATCTAGGACGCGCTAGGATGGTCACGACGACAACAAAACTGCGTTGCTGCAAACAGCATCTTTCCTCTTGTCCATACCTTGTGCTCACTTAAGTCCTTACCACCAAGACGAGATTCTAACCCCTGCCGAACCTTCTTGCGAGAGATAGTTTCGAGGTCGGCAGTAGCCAGAATGTCGTCAATAATCTCGGTATAGCGCTGTCGCTCATCGGGAGCCACTGTTTCCGGAGCTAACATTAACCACCAACGCACAACCATATATGGGTGGGAGATATTTCGATACGTACGATGAGCAGACATGGTGCTATTAAAAGAATGACAAAGAAAAAGAGAAAGTCGTGATGAAGTAAAGAGAGAGAGGACGAAAGCCTTCGACCAACACGGCAAGGCTTCGAGGTATAACGTGGTGACACAGGAAGAAAAAAAACACCAAAGGAAAACGCAAACGTCGTAGGGCAACGTCCTAGGGCATATCCTGGGCAGCTACGCCTATCGATCCGCTCGATTAGCTTGTTCAAAGAGCGGCGACGAGATATAGGCGGCGATTCGCGAGACTGCCTGCCGGTAACCCAGTCAACAAAGCCACGGAGTGACTGCAGAAAGAGGTGCCACGACGAGAACAAGCGCTCGATGATGAACAATGCCAGAAGCGCTTTGATTGGGTATCGTGATGCACAGCGGACCGATTTCGCAGCGGTACCTGAAGGAGATGATGTGGGGAACTGAAGGATAGAGAGGGGAGTGGAAAGTTGAAACACGATGGACAGGCACTCCCGGATGGGTGCAAGGTTGGAAGATGATGTTGGGCTTCCCGACGATGGATAACGTTGACTGGGGATTGTGCGTTGAGCCAAGTCGTGTGAGTGTGGAAGCTGTTGTTCGAACGAGGGCGGAGGTGTCGCGCGGTCAGGTCTGCCGAACATATGCATGGAAAGCAATGCGATGCCGATGCAGTCATCCGTGGCTGGAGCGGTCCGCAAGGCTGCGGGGACCCTGAAGAACTGGCACGAGCCACAGAGCGCGCCACGTCCGCAGATTGCACTAGGTACTTGATCGACCAATGGAAGACTTGAATTGAGCGTTCCATCCGACAGCCTTGTCACGTGGGAGCGGGAACGATTGACGGGAATCGGGAACAGTCGAGGGCGGCAAGGCAAGGTGGCTCATGTTTCAACAACCGCGCGACAACTTGATAAGTAACCACTGACCAGGTACATACAAGGTATAAAAGTCCACAAATCATCATGCAAGAGACTTGCATACCACTTGCGACCCATTAACGCTTGATCTGAAGGTAACGGTCCTGAACACGGCCAAGTTGTGAATTTCCGAGACCATTCTTGCTGATCTATTTTGGACCTGCGTACATAGGATGTTTGCTTTAGCCCGAGCTACTTTGAGGGCAAGGGCTGAAGCTAGGTACCTAGATTCATGCCGATCGTGATCCCTGCCATCGACCTCACGAAAATGACAAAAACATCAAAGCACGGCAAGAGATGACTCGGCTTTACTACCGCGCCCTTCCTGAACCGACTGTGGCCGCAGGTTCCCCGCAACAGAAAACCCCATCACGTGTCGAGCAAGATATCAAACCTCAATGATGTCTGCGAGGTTCGGCACTGAAGGACCAGCCCTAGTCAGTTGCATAACGCTGCTTTACCTACGCGTCGAAAATTAAATACCTGGGGATTTGTGCCAAGGTCTGGACTCTGAAGCTGACCTTGAACTCTGAACCTGCGAGTCTCCCAACGAACGAACAAACTTTGCCCATCTTCCCCTCCTGAAGCTCAATTTTGATTTACTTGGACAGGCATACAATAATTTTTGCAAATTACGCCCTCTCAGTACCTTGAGGTTGTTCGACTTGCAAATTGTGGAAAAGTCTCATATTGCTGGCCCATCTTGCTGGCCCATCTTGCTGGCCCATCTTGCTGACCCGGACTTCGTTATACGACGGCAGAGAAGCATGCATATCTACAAATCGAAATGGAAGTCGGAATCCAACGGAATGCATCGAGAGCCGAGAGAGAATAAAACTGAATGCCGTGCGAAAGTGGCTGTCGAGAGTACAAACAACACGAATATTTCTCTTCTGCCGGTTGACCCATAGCGCGGAGCGCTGTGGTAGGAGTCGACGATGGTGCGAGAGAAAAGCAGTCTTCTACTTGGATTCTCTCACTGTTTCCCCACTGAAAGCCAACCCGTGTTCTGTGGAATGGCTAGATGTGCTGTGACATTTTATAGGATACAGTTACGTCGTCGGCAGGAACACATGTCTTACGGGACAGTGGCCACGGAGGCAGGCAGCCATGCACAGCGGCCGCTTCTGACACATGAATTGGCGAGCGTACATGATCCTGTAAGGGCGTATCCTGCCGCAATGCTTTTATCTGAAAAGGTGCCTATCTGCTCCCCGCTGCTATGCAAGAAGAGGCAAGGCGATAAGATTACGCATTCGTTATGGTATGACGTAAATAATAATAAATTGAAACTTCCTACACTTGACCCGGTGACATACTCGGTAGGTCCATTGACTTTCCAAAGGCAGTTTGGATTACGGATGAAGACGAGTCAAGACAGCATGTCAAGCTCAAGGCAGCGAAATCCATCGGCTCAGGAGAGACTGCGCGCCAACGACTAGTTCACGATTCAGTTTCGGCATAATGGCACAGTTCCAGTGGCGGATCTTAGATTGGGAGTGGCACTGTGGCAGCCTGGCAGGCCGTGGGTGAAGAAAGTTGGCTTCCAAGGTCTCAACTCGGCGATGCTCCGGATCGCGGACCGCACCGTGTGTCCCACCCTGCCAAGGCGACATTCCCTACCTATGCTGCATGTCGCAAGATATTGACATACAACCGAGGGTATCGGTAGTCCGACCTGGTCGTTGTGCCTCGCGACCATGACCAGTACCACGACGACCAGCGAAAAAAAAATATTGGACCCACTTTGACCAGCCATCACAGTGCGG
>SRQG01000410.1:0-23067 GCA_018360325.1 Claviceps aff. humidiphila group G2b | reverse complement strand
ATATCTTTCTAAGCGAAATGGCAGACGAAAACGGCTAGCGCGGCCAAAATATGCAATTAAGGTGAGTTTGCAAGAGTTTGCAAAAATTGTTGCCGTTCGTGGATCACACCCTAGATTGGATAAACAAGATCAAGAAGATCATGAAGATCAAGCCCTCGCATGGTGCAATCATTGAATCATGCAATACACACAAGATGACTTCTCTAACTCCGTGTACCCGGATCCATTACATATTTGACTACTCCGTAGAGCAATTCATACTGCCACAACTCCTTTCTCCCGAATCTCCACCCCTAACTATGACGACACATGGAACAGGCGAGCTGCTAGACCGGTAATAAGCTACAACTTCCTCATATTTGTTCCTCAACGCAAACATATTGCTAGTACGGAGTATGTACCTATTCGTATGATGGACACGCAGCATGTGTTAATTTCCATCACTGCCGATATCGTTGTGAAACGGGACAACTAATCTGATGGCACTGGGATACCTTGAGCAGGGGAAATTGGCAAAAGCATCCGACCAGGATGACATGCTCCTTTGGACAGGGGTCTCCCCACCATGGCGTGGGATTATAAGAAATGATGGGACACACAAGAGACTAGCTTCCCAATTGCATCTCCAGATTCTCGATCAGAAATAACGACTGGCCGCCGGGTCGCGTTTGGGCGGGACAGCATCTCGTTGTTCGGCCATCAATGGGTCTCGTCACGTTGGTCTATCCAGCGGCCAGCCCTAGCCTCTCCATTCCGGGAATTACGTCCGAAGTGGACGATGGACGTTGTAGCCGATGTGAAGCCAATTATTGGCGTCTTTGAGCTAAAAGAAAATCCGTACAACAATGCCAATTTGACAGATTTTGCGGCGATTCCTTTCAATGTCATGATGCTCGAAAGAAGATGATTGATGAGGTGGCGGCCCCTCCCCCACATTGGCCAATGAAAAGGACTGCCCTGATCAAATGGGCTACCTAGGTATATGATTGGCGGAAGAGGATGTTTTTCGGAATCTTTGCACAACAGCAAATGGGGGAACAGCGCAAAACATTACACACATGCATCAGACGCATGGTTGCTCTGCCACTCGCGGGAGACACGAAACCGTAACACACATGAGGCCAAAATTGTTGATTGTGTATGTACCACACACGGACTGCACCTCGCTTGGGCATAAGCTGGGCTGCGGGCGAAGGACCGTGAGCCGTACGTGGAAGGCGACTTGTTGGAACTTGGAATTTGCAAGTGCTGCGAACCTGCGACGACTCGACGAGGGAGGATTGGTTAGAACTTACTACACATGCTTTTAGCACTGCATGTCCATCGCAATGACTCCAGAAAAGGGTCCAGGAAGGGTCCAGGAGAGGCTCCAGCAAAACGCTGCTACTAAGGAATCAGGATGGGCGAAGCCATTCATATAAAAGCGATGGCGAATAAAAGCGGTTCTGGGGCAAGTCGCTTCAACGTTGCCCCCTCCCCTGGCCCCAGATTAATTTCAGCCCCTCCGGAGTCCCCTCGCCGTCTCCTTTTCGTTTTCAGAGCCGCCTCACAGGGATCTGCCAGGCGAACACAATCTTTGGTGATTTATCTCAATCCTCTTCCCGTTCCACGTGTTCGACTTTAGGCAAACACTTCTTTTCTTCCTCCTTCATACTCATTCTTTGGCTTGCATCACCACTTCCGTCAGCGCTCTCGTCGTTGATCTTCGTGTTGTCTGCATAATAGCTCTTCCCCTTACGTCTTCCATTTCCCCCCGCCACACTCCCCACCATGGGTGCCGACATGTGAGTTTGCTTCTAACAGTTTGGTTTCCCCCCTTTTGCTGAATGAGTTGAGCCGTGATGTGGCGAATTGGCGTACCGGAATATCGATCTGACCTGCTTTCGCTTCTCTAGTAATGTGGACGTTCTCGTCATTGGCATGGGACCTACTGGTCTCGGTGCTGCCAAGCGACTCAATCAGATCGTGAGACTTCCCTCCTGCCATCGACCGTCGTTTGGTTCTCCGATCCAAGCAATTGCGACAAGAAACATCGCTAACGAGTAGCTCTACGATAGAATGGCCCATCATGGCTGATTGTCGACTCTTCGGACAAGGCTGGTGGTCTGGCCGGCACCGATGTCACCGATGAGGGTTTCGTAAGTGCTTTTACTCCCCACGCACGCGCTTTGGCTCTTCAAAGAACCTCCCCCTCTTTTGCAATGGCGTACGCTTGAAAGAGCCTTACAATTGGTCAAATTCGCTGACTGGGCTTCTTGCGATAGCTGTACGATGTTGGCGGTCACGTCATCTTCTCCCACTACAAGTACTTCGACGACGTCATTGAGGAGGCTTTGCCCAGAGAAGAGGACTGGTACACTCACCAGCGTATCTCCTATGTCCGATACAAGGGCGTTTGGGTGCCCTACCCCTTCCAGAACAACATCTCTATCCTGCCCAAGGAGGACCAGGTCAAGGCCATAGATGGTCTCATCGATGCTGCTCTCGAGTGCCGCGTCGCCAACACCAAGCCCAAGAACTTTGATGAGTGGATCATGAGAATGACGGGCCAGGGCATTGCCGACATGTTCATGCGTCCTTACAACTACAAGGTCTGGGCCGTTCCCACCACCAAGATGCAGTGCGAGTGGCTCGGTGAGCGTGTCGCCGCTCCCGATATCAAGACCGTCACCAAGAACGTCATCTTGAACAAGGTTGCCGGCAACTGGGGCCCCAATGCCACCTTTAAATTCCCTGCCCGTGACGGTACCGGCGGTATCTGGATTGCCGTAGCCGATACTTTGCCCAAGGAGAAGAAGCGTTTTGGCAAGCAGGGTGAGGTGACCAAGATTGACGCCGAGAACAAGATTGTCTCTTTCGCCGATGGCACCACTATTGGCTATGGCAAGCTTGTCAGCACCATGGCTGTCGACCATCTCGCCGAGAAGATGGCCAACCAAGAGCTCCAGTCCTTGACCAAGGGTCTCTTCTACTCCACCACTCACGTTATTGGTGTTGGTCTTCGTGGCGAGCGTCCTGAGCGCATTGGTGACAAGTGCTGGGTAAGCTACACCTTTCTAAGAACCACGGCGAAAAAAAGACAAAATTGGCTAATTTGTGATTCCTACGCTAGTTGTACTTCCCCGAGGACAACTGCCCCTTTTATCGTGCCACCATCTTTTCCAACTACTCACCCTACAACCAGCCCCAGTCTGATGTCAAGCTGCCTACCATGTACTTGGCCGACGGCACACAGACTTCTTCGGAGGCTAAGGAGGGCCCTTACTGGTCCATCATGTTGGAAGTCTCCCAGTCATCCATGAAGCCCGTCGATGTTGAGAACCTGCTCAAGGACAGCATCCAGGGTCTCATTAACACCGAGATGATCAAGCCTGAGGACGAGATTGTCTCCACCTACCACCGTGCCTTCGACCACGGCTACCCCACTCCTTCTCTTGAGCGTGAGGGTGTTCTGAAGGAGCTTCTGCCCAAGCTCCAGGACATGGGCATCTACTCCCGTGGCCGATTCGGTAGCTGGCGATACGAGGTCGGCAACCAAGACCATTCTTTCATGCTTGGTGTGGAAGCCGTCGACAACATTGTCAACGGTGCTGTTGAGTTGACTCTTAACTATCCCGACTTTGTCAACAGCCGCAAGAACGAGGAGCGACGTCTTGCCCAGTCTTTCAACTTTGCCAGCTCTGCCCAGGCCAGCATTGAGCTTCCTACCCGTGAGCGCGCCGCCGATAACTAAACCGAATGTCGCCTATACACAAGCTCAAGCTCCAAGCTTCAAGCTTGAAGGCAGTATGACGATGAAAGTCGAAGAACAAATGAAACACAATCACAAGAATAAAAAACTAAAGATCCCCAAACACTCCATCAAAGCAGGCGTTTTCGTGATTGAGTGAAATGGGTGGAGTGCACCCTAAATCTTTCACCAACGTCCTGACAAATTTAAGCATGGCACAGGCGAACGGTTCGCAAGTAATGGCGGCGTGAAATAGAGTGAGGAAACGCATGAGAGATAAACGGAAGACAGGGATCATGAGCAGTATCATCAGCAGTCGAATACAGAGCGGGCTGGCTGTTGGTATGGAGATACATATATCAACATCTCCTTTTTTTGATTTTTTTACAAACAAGTCATTGGACGAGTTGTGGTTGGCGTAGAAAGGTAGAGAGATGTATAGATATGGGGTAGAGGTATTGGTTGCCAATTCGGGCGCCGCATTTACGGAAATACAGTTTGATCGATTATGTGTTCATTTTTGACGTGATTTATTACTTTTTCCAGAGTACATATCTGATCAGTATGGAGAACAGGGTATTGCCAAACTGGACTCAGCCGGATTCTCGTCGTTGTGAAGAATTTCTGAGTCCGATTGCCTAGGTAGTATAGATAGGTAGGTAACATGGGCGATAGCATCGCAGATCGAGAGATAGGGTCAAGTTGCTAAACGTAGGTACTATGCCTTACATTAGAAACAAAGGACTAGACTATGGGTAATCTTCTATACGACATGAATGCAGACAGCCCGAATACAGAAAAGACGGAGACGCACAACGCGAATACACTGGACATCTCTAAATACATTACAGTTTTCGGCACTCGCATCATGAAGACATGCACAATGACGGAATCTGGCAGTCAATCATCTCAAGTCAATCCTGGTCTCTGGAGCACCTATACCACCAATCTAACCGGCCACCTTCCACCTCTCAGGAAAAGACAGTCCTTACTTACGTCGTTTTCATCAAGTGTTTACCAAGGACCTACTCAGCCTGATCGTTGAAGGCGAGGGTCAAACCTCCTCAGCCTCGCAGGCCGTGGCCGTGTTCAGGGCCTAGGGGTCCCCGGCTATGAATACGATTATACGACGAGCATATCGAAGTATCGATGAGATTATCAGCAAGATTATCTGAAACGAGCGAGTCTCTCCTCCTTCTTCTTGGCATCGCCATTCGAGACCCTCCACACCGTACACGTGAGGCTCAGACGGAGGGATCCTGGCCGTTGAGGCGCAACGTCTACCTCGAGGTAAATAGGGACCCCCGGGTCCCCGGGCCCCCAGCCGGCGACTTGAGCGGGTGAAAAACCATATTTCCCCTTACAGGAAGAAGATCGGTGGCGGTGCCGATGATGATGATGTTTGACTTGTCGCTCCGAGCTCGTAGATGACTCGCCACTGTGTGTTTCTTCTCCCTGGAGACTCGAGGTCGGCTACGAGTACGGGTAACGGAGGGGGATGAAGAAGTAGGTAGGTAGTTACTAGGGGGATCGCCTCCGCGACTGTCGGGCCTGAGCATCCAAGAAAAAGAAACACAGTGTCATTGATTGACTGCGAGGGACTGGCCTGTCAACTCAGACGTGGTGGGAGAGAGCAGGTTAGGTCCCCTCGGGCCTCAGATGTCTGTCTCATCGGGGCGGCCACCTCGTGAGCGGGAAGGGCATGTAGCTTTGATAGCTCTACCATGGATTCGCTGGTCTGCAGTGTGACGTGATGATGGATAGGTAGTATGCGCGGACTTCGTGGGTGTTTATGGTGTAGGGCCGGAGACCATGTACATAGGATCAACTGCCGGTGTTTTTTCTTGGCATGTAAAAGTCCGATTCCTCCAGGGCAGGCTACTACCTTCTGAGTCGACTTATATGACGATGACATCGACTCTCTGAGGGTCTGGCAGGGTCCCCAATCGCACGCGGAGATGAAGCGAATGGACACGCTGTTTTCGTGGGGTTCATCTCACGACGGTAATTATGGTTGGAGGCTTGCTTTCTTCACGAAGTCAATATCATGACCCGGGATTGTGAGGATAGTTGAAGAGATCGTCAGGGGAGCTGTATATCACCTCCGGCGACAATAGTTTTCCTCAAGATCAGCAGCAGGCTGCAGCAAGGCCAGCAAAAGGGGCTGCCAGGCTGGAATGCCCTCGGCAGCTAACGACGGGTGAGGCTTCAGCCATCCCGATAACATAGCCGTTCGGGCTGTGGGCTAATAAGAACACGGACGGAGTGTATGTATGTAGTGTACACCGTATGGCAGAACGGGATCTTGCAGCTTGCTGCTGCCTGATTGAGATTTCGTACCTGCCGAAACACAAAGATTACATGGCTTGTCTCTTCAGCAAAGCCGCACGTTTCAAGTCTCTGCGCCACCAATAAGGTGGCTGAGACCATAGGCAGGTATGTACCTATGTCTACGCAAGCACTTTATTTATTGATTCACGGATCCTGGCTTCGATACCGGAAGATCTCTATATACATAGGTATGCATTTCAATGAAGAAAGAGACTACAGATGTACTCCGTACGAGGGGCCGTTTTATCGAGTATGTACATATCTACGTAATCAAGCTGCGACGCTGCAGGGGTTTCCTAGCCAAGGACTGTCACTCAAGGTACTGGGTCCTGGGTGCTAACTTCTAAGGATTTGTAACGAGGCTATGTAACAACTGCAAGGAACTGATCAAGGCTATCACGTGGCCAAGGCGGCCGGAATCACACTCTGTACTGTCACCTGTTTGATCTGATTAGTGATACGGAGTACATAGGTGGCTCATCGCACGAAGCATTGCTCAAGGCATAAGATACTCCCCGAACACGAGGAATGCGCCGGGCGAGTGCCTGTTCCCGGGTGCAGTATCCGGCATGTTAGCAGAAGGAGCGTTGTAGACAACACGGTAAGTGGATTTTACCAAGTTCCAGCGCCTTGGTATGTAGAAACATCTTTGTAGGCTGGTACTTGCGGCTCTGTCTCGCGCTGTGTGACGATGCCCAGAGCCTGGAGCCGGCTACCTATTGGTCTGTGTTTATTATTAGGGCGTAGTCTTCCTGCCGTGCGATCGAGGCTTCCCGTGGTGGTGCGTGACACTACAGCTGCAAGCTGCATTACGAGAGGAGATCTCAAGGAGGGAAAGCTGCGGGAGCTGCTTCCGGTGAGGCCAAGGCTTGTACCTACCTACCTAAGTAGACGTGATATGCATGACGCATCTCACTGGACTAGAGTTTCTTTCAGCGATGGGCCGATGGCTGTCGAGTCTCGAGCTTACGAAGTAGTGGTGCGTCCTGCTTATAAGCAATTGCTATCATGTATGGAAATCCTAGAAACCATCCTTTCGTTTCTTTTTAGTTGTTGCTTTCTTTTTTCGGCTCGCATCGGAAGATATTCGGTGGGCGGAAGAACCTGCGGGGTTGAAAATGAAAACGCCAAGGACATATCAGTGGTGTGACGACTCACGAGTCACGAAGCTGCGCAATATCCTCTCCATTCTTTGTACAACCGTTCCTTGCGAAGCCCAAGAAGTGATCTTTTTTTACACTTGGTGGAAGTGGAGAGCGGTAGAAACCCCACCAATGAAGGTGGTCACTGTTCACTGTTGAGTCGTGACTCCGGAGTCCGGAGTCCGAATGAGAGCTTGTTCCGCTGGTGGTATTGGAGCGATGCAGCTGCTGACAGCTGCACGATGCCGAGGCATTGCTGTACGACGCAAAGGGTATCAATCATGTCATCACTCCTGTTCATGGAAAGGCAACCGCATGTAACGTATATGCGCTCAATGCTATGCTATGCGCTCGTGCTTTTTCAGTATGACGCCTTCCGAAGCCCATGGCAGTAAAAAACTCTGCGATCGGGGAGGGGAGGGAGAGGAGTGGACAGGGGGGTTGATATTTGTTTTGTCATGGCTTGGCTTGCGCAGGGAAGATGGATGTTGGGTTCAATGCTTGTTTCTCTCTGGATTTGATCTGCGGCATGCCGGGAAAAGGATTCTTGCTCTTCACTTACATGGGCCGGTGGAAAGAAGGCCGCGAGGCAAGTCGAATCTGGAGAAGTGGCTGCATGTGTTTGAGGAGCTTTATGCTTTATGCGGCTTCATCAGCGCTGTCGTTGGATTGGGCTGCAGGCTGCAGGCTGCAGCCTCGAGTCTTGGACAAGCCTCATCTGCACGCTCAGCTGCGCTTGTGCGAGGTGCAGCGGCACATGGAAGACGCTAGGCGGGCGAATGGCGCTTTGGAGAGCTTCGGCATCGGCGCCCTGCATGGAAGGATGCACAGTGGGCCAGTGAGTTGATAATTTGATAGGTTCAGCGCGTTGCAATGGTGAGCCTTCTGCGTCCTGACTCCTCTACGTCCGCTGACCGGCGCTGAGCCGATGCCTACGGTTCCATCCGCCTGGGCACGTTGATTCAAGACATCGCGCATCGCTTCCTGCCAGTATTACCGCCCACGCAGCCCGTTGTCCGGATCCCACGACGACCGTTTTTTTTTCGGCCTCGCCCCAAGATCGTCTCGCCTCTTCTCGATCTCGGGGAACTTTGCGCTTTGCTGTTTTGCTGCTTTGCTCTCGTCTCGTACTGCCTCACGCACATACAGTCATCCACCCCCTCCCTTCTCCCCCCACCTTCTCGTCTTCGCCACCGGCCGACTGAGAATGGGCGCAGAACACGGGCTGCCATCATCCTGGTCGAATAAATGTCTAGGTAGAGCCTTCTAGTTCTTAACCTCCCTCCTTCATCCGTCTTGCTTCCTCTACTCCGTTGAGGCGCGATCCTCGATATACGAAAATTGTCGAAACAGCATCTCGGACAGCGCCAGCTGCGACTTTCTCGTCAGTGCTGTTTCCCCATCATGGACGGCGCCGTATTGGTGCCTGACGATGTCCTTGACTCGCCGCCACCTCCGCAGCGACTTTTCGAGCGTCTACGCCAAATAGCGGGATACACATGGGACGAATCGAGGGAGCCCATACATACGAGCTATGATTTCTGGTAGGTTCACTTGTTGTGGACGCGATCGACTTTTGTGCCTGGCGACCTTGGCTATATAACCCACAAAGGAGAGAAAGAGGAAGACGAGGAAGAGAAAAGCAGGAGAAGGAAGGAAAAGGAAACAGAAAAGGAAGAGGAAGAAGAAGAAAAAGGTTCCTGATCAAGGGGGGTGTTATTTGGGCGGAAAATTTCGAATTTGGCTGACAGTCGCGAGGTGGTAAATAGGCTCGTTTATGGGACTCGGGTTGTTTCTGCAGCTGCACCTCCTCCTCCTCCTCCTCCTACGAACTTCTGGCAAACCGAATCCCGTCCTGGTTCTATATCGAAGCTGCAGCTGCATTCTGGGCGCCCATCAGCCTCTTCCGAACAAGGAGATCAAGGCGCCTCCAACGATACGCAAAACAATGAAAATACCCCTTCAACACCACAGTCGCAACCGCAGTTGTATTCGACGTCCACGCCTACTCAACCAATTGAGCAGCTACCGGCTGTAGAAGAACTTGTGGCTGCTCGGGTATCATATCACACTATCCGTGAAGAACGAGGGTTCCAAATCGCCAAGAATGTCACCGCCACGGCCGATCCGAATGGCGACCATATCGCGAGGCCTATTGATCTTATTCGACTGAACCCTGCCCCTGGGGACCGTGGCGCCATTACAGTGGGCATATATCACCACCCTGGGCCCAACTTTCTGTCCAAGATTATCGATTTTGGTCCAGCATTTTACCAAGCGCGGAAAGAAGGACCCGATCTCATTCCATACCGTCCCAAGCTCGAATCGGCCGAACAAAGGCAGCCTATGGACCTTGAATATTTTCTCGAGTTTGCCATGGGTGCCGTCCAATGCCTGGAGATACTACATCATGGGCAAGGCCTTATACATGGAGAAATTCGCGCCGATGCTTTTCACTTCAACGCTGAAGAGAACAAGGTCCGCATTGTCTCGTTTGGGTCGGGTCTGCGGACGTTTGAGCACGGCCTGACAAGTACAGGCTGGTCAACGCTTTCTAAAGAGCTTGGAGTGAAGAACAAGCTTCTCTACATCAGTCCCGAGCAGACTGGTCGAATGCCAGCAGAGCCCGACGCCCGCACTGACATCTATTCTCTGGGTATCGTGCTGTGGACTTTGTTAACACAGCAACCTGTCTATACCGGGGAGACGCCCATGGATATTGTTCAAGGCGTGCTTGGTCGCAGAGTGCCCAACGTAGCTACCGTTCGGATGGACGTTCCCGATGTGATTGGGCGAATTATTCAAAAGTGCACAGCGAAAAATGTCGCCGACCGCTATCACTCAGCCAGTGGATTGCGCCATGATCTCGCCCGTGTGCAGCAGCTATTAGCGAATGGTGATTCAGAAGCGCTTCAGGCCATGGAGATTGCGTCCAAGGACGTCTCATCGTTCTTCGTCCTGCCTGCCACCATGATTGGGCGACAGGCAGAACGAAACGAACTAATCAAAGCCATTGAGCGCGTATCCCGGAGCCACGCGCTGAGCAGCAAACGGGCTGCGAACCGATTTTCGGAAGCGTCGAGCTTGATGAATGAGCGCGTCATTGATGATATCTCCAGTGAAGACGGTGTGGGATCTGCCGCCGGCACAAACCGGCGGAGTAGTTCGTTCACGTGTCCTGCGTCATTAGATGCCAGATTTCTCCGAAACAGCGTTTACCCCCCCACGTCGTCTGATTCCCGGACCTTGTCGAATGAGACGGTGTCGTCGGTTCATTCCGGCGCTCGGTCGCGACCGGCAAAACCATGGGAGCGGCATCAGTCCATGTCGCTCGACACGGCGAGCGCCGTCGACATTTCCGGCTCGGACGGCGGTCGCCTCGGCTTCAACGATTCTGGCGCTCCAAGTCTCTCGAGGCAGCTGGGTGCTGCCAAGTTTGGCAAGCGGGGCCATTGTGAGATTGTCACCATTGAAGGCACCGGCGGCCTGGGAAAAAGCTTCCTCGTGCAGAGCGTTGTGGGCGAGGCCAGACGGCATGGCTATTGTGCGACTGCCAAGTTTGACACGGCCCGCCGCGCAGCGTTTGGACCTCTACTCAAGCTGCTGTCCTCTCTGTTTAAACAAGTATGGGGCGAAAGAAACACAGACACAAACTTTCACCAGGGCCTCAAGCAGTACGTTCGACCCGTCTGGCCCATGCTACACGTCAAGCTCGGCCTACCCGAGTTCCTACTAGGCCCGGCCGACGCTTTGGGTAGCCCTATGCTGCGACTGGCATCTCCAAACGCGCCGCAATCTAGTAATGCAAGCAGCGGAAGGCGTAGTGCAAGGAGGCGGGGATCATCGCCGGGCAGCTCACCAGCAGGCAGCTTAAATCAGACTGTGAATGCCGCGCCGCAAACATCACAAGAGTTCTTGTGCTCCGGAACCTCTAGCAAAACGGCGCGTCTCATGCATACCTGCCTGGATATTCTGCGCTTCTTCACCACTCACAAATTCATTTGCCTCTGCCTCGATGACCTGCACTGTGCTGATGACGAGTCATTGGAGTTGATTACCCAAATGATTGGAGCCAAGATGAAGATGCTCATCATCATGTCGTATAGGCCCGAGGAGCTTTCGAGAGAACAGATGGATAAGATTATATGTCCGGTTGCACAGGAAGAACTCCCTCGCCATAGTCGACCAAGAGTCACAAGACTCTCTCTCACACCCCTGTCGGAGGCCGATATTGTCGACTTTGTTTCGGCGACGCTCTCGAGGCCCAAGGAAGAGATTCTGTCCCTTGCGCTCGTAATCCAATCAAAGACGGCCGGAAACCCGTTTTATATGCGAGAGATGTTGCGTGCGTGCCATCGGAAAAAGTGCATCTGGTACGACTATCACGACAGCATCTGGCTATTCGATCTCGACCGACTATTTGCGCAATTCCAAGGCGAGAAGGATTACGACGTTTTGGACACGGGCTTCATCACGCGGAGGCTGGACGAGCTGCCACCGGCTGCGCGCGCTGTCCTCGCGTGGGCTGCTTTGCTGGGCACCTCTTTCTCTTTCGAAATCATTAGCCGCTTGATGCAGGGCGAGTTTGAGTATCGGGACGACGACGACGACGACGACCTGAAGTATCACCTAGATCTTTCCACGCGCTCATACTCGGAAGCGGAAGCCATCGCTGGCCTCCAAGTAGCCATCCAGGCATACATTATTGTTCCCAGCGAGGTCGACGATATGTTTCGCTTCGCCCATGATCGATACGTCAATGCCTCGCTGGCCCTCAAGGAATGCCACTCGCGGCGCATGCATTTCATCATATGTCAGACCCTTCTCAAGTACTATGCAGTCGAAGCCAGGCAACGGGATAGCACAGCATTGCATATATGTGAGGCAGTGCCCATCATACTAAAGCGTGTGCCTGTGCGACAAGAATACCGCGAACTGCTCATGGACTGCGCCCAGGCCGCGACCGAGAATGGTGCGAGGTCAACAGCGGCCAAATGCTACAGCGCAGCGATCGAGCTGCTGCAAGAAAATTGCTGGGTGGATGGTGCCGACGACGTATCGTACCACGAGACGATGCAGCTTTACCTGCGCCTGGCCGAGTGCCACCTGTACATGGGCCAGCTGCCGTCCGCAAACGACTTACTTTCTGTCATCTTTGCTAATGTCACGTCCGTTCTCGACAAGGCCCCAGCATATGTGTTGCAATCCCGGATCTTTGCGCAGAAAGGCAACTCCTTAGCTGCCTTTACCTCGTTGAGAGAGTGCCTCACGGCGCTGGGAGTTCAACTCGAAGATGAACCCACATACGAAAAGTGCGACAAGAGGCTCCTCAGGCTGGTCAACCAGATGCAGGGCCTGGATCACGAGTCTCTACTGTATCCGCAAAAGAAGAGCGAGCCCATTACCGCATCCATCGGAGCCGTCTTATCGGAGACTGCGTCCGCCGCTTGGTGGACCGATTGCTTGCACTTTTATCATTTGAGTCTCGTCATGATGGACATGCATCTCACTCGAGGGGCATTTCCGCAATCTGGCATGGCCTTCCTGTACGTTGGCGTGGTTGCCTTGGCGAGATTCAACATGGTGCAGTTCGCGATCGACATGGGTGCGCATTGCCAGGATCTGCTCTGCTCGTCACGGGAAATCTTCTCCATGGGACGCGGCAATATGCTGCATTCCTGCTTTATCGGCCATGTGCAGTATTCGATGAAGCTGCACGTCGCTCAACTGGAAGATGCCATTGAACTCGCGTCTGTCGGAGGAGACCGACTGTCCACCATCCTCAGCTACGGACTCTCTGCCATGACCAGGTTTATGGCCAGCGAGAATCTTGCCGATGTCGAATCCTTTTGTCAATACGGGTGCGAGGATGTCGTCAACTGGACCTACGATAGACGTGGCGGCTCACTTCTCGTGGCAACGCGGCAAGTCTGCCGGGCTTTGCAAGGCAAGACCTTTATACACGACCCTGTCCGGGTGATGACGGATGAGCAGCACGACTCGGCCGTGTATAAGAGCTGGCTGACAAGCCAGACACTGGAGAGCAATCGATCGTCCCTGTTCTACGAAGCGCTGGAGCTCTGCGCGCTGTTTCTCTATGGTCACTACGAGCGTGCCGTCGAAGTAGGAGCCCGCTGTCTCGAGCACCTACCTATGCTTTGGTCGGCTCGATTCAGTCGGGTTGTTTTGCTATTTGACGGACTTGCTCGAACTGGACAATTGCTGCGATTGATGCAGGATCCTCGCTCGCAGTCGGAGGACTTCTCCGTACAGACGGAGCAGGTTGTCGGCACGTTGCGTGAATACGTGGACAAGATAGAATCGTGGGCCGTCGTGAACGATGTCAATTACCGCTCGTGGGCGAGGTTGCTCCATGCCCAGGTGGCGGAGCTGTCGAATGATCACGGCCAAGCCATTCGCGACTACGAAGAGGCGTTGGACCATGCTGCCGAGCACGATTTCACTTTCGAAGAGGCCCTGGGCAACTATCTCATGGCTGGATTCTTCGTGCGACGCCGCGCCAGACGATCCGCGCGAGCTGCCCTCCGAGATGCAGTCACTCTCTATCGCCAAATCGCCGCCACTGGAGTCGCCGCTGCTATCGAGGAAGAGCACAGCCTTCTCCTACACGGCCCGACGCGCAATCATCTATCAGCCGACGTCGGGGTACAGGTAGACCTGGGGGCAACTCAGCAGCCCGGGGGCCACTACCGACCCGACACCGCGATGGGGGAAGACGGTGACGAGCTTACGCAAGTTCCATCAAACGCCATGTCAGAGTCAAGGGGCGAGCTGATCGGTTCTTGGCGAGGCTCGATGCATACGCCAGAAGCACGGGATAGTGGCGGCGGCCTCCCGGCCTTGGACATGATTGATCTGCACGCGATTCTTGTATCGTCGCAAGTCATCTCGTCTGTGCTTCAGGTGAACGAGCTTCTCAAGACAATGTGCGACGTCATCCTGCAGACTTGTGGCGGTTCTGCCACCCGGGCCGCCATCATCGTGCAAGATGGCGACACGAGCAGCGCGTCATGGTGCGTGGCGGCGAGCGGAGATCCGGAAAAGGGCGCCTCGGCACATAAGCCAGGACTCCCTCTTTCCGGATCGACACTGATTGCCGAAAACGTGGTCCTCTACTGTACTCGCTTCCGAGAGTCCGTCTTCATTCCCGACCTCTTGGCCGACGAGCGGTTTGGTAATGTACACGAGTGCTGGCTGCAGCGTGCTCCGGCCGGCAAGGCCATCATTACCATCCCTATTCTGCACGGCACAAAACCGTTACTTGGCGTCTTGTACCTCGAGGGCGAACCGGGCTCGTTCACTGACCGAAATGTGACGGTGCTGCAGCTTCTGGTCAACCAAATAGGCATCAGCTACTCAAATGCGTTGTCCATGAAGAACGTGGAAAAGATTTCAGCGGAGAACCGGTCCATGATCTCCGTGCAGAAGCGCGCTCTCGACGACGCCAGGGAAGCGGAAACCAAGGCCAAGATTGCCGAGACAGAGGCCAAGCGCAACGTCAAGCTGGCCGAGGAAGCTGCCAAGGCCAAAGCCATCTTCCTCGCCAACGTCTCGCACGAGCTGCGCACACCGCTGAACGGTGTCATTGGCAACTCGGAGCTTCTCCGGGACAGCTGCTTGAACAAGGAACAGCTCGAGATGGCCGACTCGATCCGCGTCTCCGCAGATTTGCTGCTTACCGTGATCAACGACATTTTAGACTTTTCCAAAATGGAGGCCGACAAAATGAAGCTATACATTATTGCGTTCAACCCTGAGGAAATGGTCCGCGAGGTAGTCCGCGCCGTCTCGTACAGCAACCGAGAAAAGACATCCAGAAAGGTCAAAATCGTGCAAGACATTAACCTCCCCCCTATGCTCATCTACGGAGACCCCATCCGCCTGCATCAGGTCCTAGGAAACCTCATCGGAAACAGCCTCAAATTCACCGACGACGGATCCGTCACCATCGGCGCACGACTCGAATCCGAAACCCACGAAAGCGCAACACTCACCTTCTGGGTCAAAGACACCGGCATCGGAATCCCCGAGCAACAACTCGCCAAGCTCTTCCAACCCTTTAGCCAAGCCGACGCCAGCACCGCGCGCAAGTATGGCGGAAGCGGACTGGGCCTCAGTATCTGCAAATCCCTCATCGAAATCATGATGAAGGGCAAAATCCAGCTCGAAAGCGAAGAGCGCGAAGGTACGACCGCCTGGTTCACCGTTACCTTTGAAAAAGCCAAAGCCGACGTGTCCGCCGGAGATGCCCTCGGCAAAGCCACCCCCCCAATCGATCGGTACTCCCTCATGACGTGCCCCTTTGACAGGGCCGTTTCGCCGAACCCGTTCCTGGATCTCTCGCAAATGTCCAAGGAGAATGTGCGGATCTGCATTGCGGAAGATAATCCTATTAATCAGAAGATTGCGATTCAGTATGTCCAGCGGCTGGGGTATCCCAAGGTGAGCGCGTATGAGAATGGGCTCAAGGCGCTGGAGGGGCTGCGGGAGAAGGCTGCGGAGGGGGAGCCGTATCATATTGTGTTGATGGATGTGCAGATGCCGGTGTTGGATGGGTATGAGGCGACGAAATTGATTCGGAAGGATGCATTGGAGGCGGTGCGGCAGGTGTTGGTGATTGCGATGACGGCGTCGGCGATTCAGGGAGATCGGGAGAAGTGTTTGGCGGCGGGGATGAATGATTATTTGGCGAAGCCGGTCCGGTCGGAGGTTTTGAAGAGGAAGTTGGATGCTTATGTTAATGTTACGGTAGGCACCTTTCTTTTTTTTTTCTTTTTTTTCTCCCTTTTCACTCTTTCATCTTTTCCTTTCTCTTCATTCTTTCACTGTCTTTCTCTTGCTTTTACTGGTTTCTACATTGCTTTCCCTTCGCCATCTCTGCAAGTCTGTAAGATGACCTTTTGCTAATGCGCGACGCTTGCAGGCCTCGGGTATAGACAGCGACCCCAACTCACCCATCAGCCCTATCTCTCCCACGAGAAACTGCAGAGTACGAATGAATGGCTCCTCGGAATTGACGGGGTTTAACGCCAGCAGGTTGTCTTCTGAGCAGCAGCCACCGCGACTGCGCCTGCCGCGAACACCGTCGCAGGCTCAGCCAGGGTTGCCGCCACCGCCGCCGCCATACTCGCAGGATGGGGCGGCGTCGACTGGCGACTTTGGCGACTTTACGGCCTCGCCGGAGAGACAGCCGTCGCGAATCTTGACGAATGTGGAGCAAGAATAGGCTTTCCATCCGGGCGTCGTCGATCCTGCTGAGAACGACGCCATCCATCATGGAGGGAAAATGACGAACGGCGGCCTGCGAGATGGCTTGCTGGTGGGGAGGATGCGAGACTAGCCTCTCACGAGAGCAGCTATATCGACAATGATAATGGCATTGGTGGGGTAGGAGGCATGGAACGGTGAATCACGTCGTGGGTATCTGGGTTGTGATGGCAAGATACAAGATGCAGGCCATCATGGCCTCGATGAACAACAAAGACGACGACGACGGTGATACCGCCATCCCATACCGTCAATGCCACTAATATTGATTGGCAGCGAATGCTACGCCAACAACGTCAAACGACAGAACGACGACAAGGAACTAAGAGAACAACAAGTAATAACAACATAGCACACCAGTGACTAACAATGTCGAAATTACAACAAGAACGACACTGCCGTTACCATCACCAGCACCTACATCACCGATTCACCATCATCAACAACTACAACAACATGAAAATTCGAGCCCTTTGCCGTTCGAGAATTATGGCCGGCCCGAATCTAAACCATTCACCAAGCCTGCGCTGCGCCTGTTCAAACACCACAGCCAGTAATAGGACCCACGCAGTACACCGTACACGACTCCGCTCTTACTCCATACAACTTCCGCTGCCCTTCCCGCCACAATGTACATACACGATCTGACCTTCATTCTGGTCCTCCAAAAGTCCCCGCATGGGATATACAAGCCTCCAAGCCGATACCTGATGCGATAAAAGCGATAACGACACATAAAATGCGAGTTTATTTCGGGAGGTTATGCTGCCTGGTGTTGTGTTTTCATTTATCTGCCCAGCTGCTGCGACTATCCCTTTCTTTTTTTTTCACTTTGTCCAATTCGGTCCTGCTGTAGCCTTTCTTTTTATGTATAGTTTTGGGATTGTTTATACAATGGGTGGGCTTTGTTTTATGTCATACATTGGTAGATTGGGTGGATGATTTGTTGTCGTGGATGGGGTTTGTGCTTGTGCTTGAGCTAGGAATTGAGAAGTCTGCGAGTTTGTGAGTCTGTGAGTCTGCGAGATGATGAATACCTAGAGCCTAGAGGCACCTAAGGGATGTGGGATGCTGAGCGGCCTTTGGCGGTGGAGAATATCATAATCTTCCCAATGCGTGACTTCTGGGGAATGGATCTAGTTATGGTGCAAGGTGCAATACAAGGATTAGAGAATAGATTCTAGAAGCTTGGCTGATGGCCATCACAACCACCACCACACCATCAGTGACCACTATCATCATCATCATACTCTTGAGTCTTGAGAGCACCTAATGGACCCGTGGTCCGTTATTGTCTTTGCAAGTCCGCATCATATATGATTACAGGTGCGCTGTTCTTTGCCATCCCATCACGTTGAACAGACCCCTCTTTGTGACAGCACTGGACAGACTCTACTGTCTACTGTCTACATAGACGGACGGCCCGAACAGCAGACAGTGTAGTGACCACTGACGAGAGCTGAACGCGAGAATAGAAATTCTACACAACACACTGCGTGGACTGAGCCATGGAGCCAACGGCTACAGATCCGTCAACGCGAGATTGCGATGCGATTCTGGAAATTCTGGGATGCCGAGTTTATACCTGTCAACAGCAGTGATTAGTAGGTAATTACATATTACATCAAACTACATACATATATAATAGAGTACGGACTCACGGAGTAGAGTCCTCATTTTCTCATTCTTTACCAGGAATTAGAAAACCATGCCCCAGTCTGCTACCTAGGTTCTGCCGCGCCAACAAACCTTTCCCACAATGCCCAGATTACCAGCCTCTTCCTTGTTCGGCACTGCAACTGAAGCTAAAAACGCAACGCCCTGAGTATGTTTGTGACGAACATCATTCAACTCCAGTGTAGTATGTAATCCCAATTACGAAGAGAGCCTAGCTTTACACATCCAGGGGCTAGCCAGCCTGGAGCCCATGCACGCAATCAACAGATGCCCTTACTTAGGTAGGCCTTGTCACTTGAGCTTATGTATAACGTATACGTCCTAAGAATGGCGATCCTCCACCGGTTAATGCCTAGCCTTGCAGAAGTAGCTGCTGCTGTAAGTCAGCTCACTGTATCAGAATGTCTCGGGCTGTTTTTTTCTGTCTTGGGTTGCTTTTTATGTACATACATTAGGTACATACATACATATGTACATACTTGCGCAGCGTTCAAAGCGGAGAGGAACGCGGACCGGATGCGGATGCGGATGCGGATGCGGGATGCGGGATGCGGGGTTGATGAAACTTTGTCGTCTAGTTCTGGTATGTACGTTATTTACAGAGTTATGTACATACATACATACATGCTATCATACCTACGTACGGAGTGTATATACACATACATAGGTACACGATGTTGGTGGGTGTGGGCAGAGAAGATGCGCGCGCCATGGGGCATGTGGAAGGGAGGGATCAGAGAAGCCAAGCGAGTGGGGGAGAGGGAGAAGTTAGAACAGTGCGTCGAAGGAAAAAAGGAAATATGAGGTACATATGTACCTACCAAGAAAAGGCCGAATGCGAGGCTGCATGATCTACATATGTAGGTACTTTGCGGACTAATTGGTGCCTTGCTCAGTGCTCACTTCTGTAGCCTGTCACAGCCTCACAGGCAGGTTCCAACTCAAATAAGCATATTGACGCGGGAGTACCTATATCGTTGAATTCGTATGTACCGAGTATGTAACCGGCAGTCGTGCTGTGCGTTGGACGACCCTCTCCACCGATTTCCATGATGGTGAGAAGGATGGAGTCGTTCTAGAAGTGTGGCATACACGCGATCTGGGTCCGCTGTAATACCTGCACATGTGTCTTCATGGCACACGGCATGTAATTGTACACGCTGTTAGGTGATAGATCATAGAAGAAGTGCGTCGAGCTCCATATCCACGCCTTAACGCACACGTCTTCCAAGTAACAGATGGGACGGCAATGTTGCTTTTTGTGTCATTTCTACTCCGTACTTCGATGACCTTGCATTAGTAGGTAGCCGGAGCCCGCAGCCGCCGGCATGGTGGCAGCGGGAAAAGCAACCGAACCTCGCAGATAGGTAGATTCCTCCCCCCGCCGTCCCTTTATAAGTTAGCGAAGCTTGGCTGGCAGCCATGGCGGCATCCATGGCGGCATGATCCATGCTGGCTTCAGTTCATGGGAGTCAAACGACTATGAATAGGTAGTTGGCCCAGTTGGGGCAATCCATACAGAGATGTAGGTACATATGTATGTATAATGTGCTTACCTAGGTACCTCTCCTGTAGGTACGTCGCGCCAAGGGCAGAGACTGGTGAAACGTGCCCCTCCCCGGTCATCACCATTTGCATCCCGGTTTGTTTCTGCTCAAGTTCGATGCCGGAAAATACCCATGTGAAGTCAATCAAGTTTGGCGCGCCTTGCTGCCCATTGTGCGAAACGCCACACTTTGTAATGCGACTACATGCGACCTATAGCTGGGGACCTTGCCGCGAGTGGGTGCCCGGTTGGCAAGACAAGACGAGCATGTGGTTCATCGCGTACATCGCCACAAATGAGGAAGCTCCTTGTCTTGTCTTGTCTGTTGCCGGACTCTGTTTTCGACTGTCAAGTTGTTCACGTACATGAACTGCTGCTTCTGCTGTGCTCCCGCATTTTGTTTCCCCGCATGCTGCACGTCCAGCATCAATCAGCCAACTTGACTTGTGATAGGTAATTGCGCCAAGTGACCAGTCAAGAGATCTGTCGAAAGACCATAAAGGAACCAGTCACAGTCAACCTAGACAACTGCGACGTAAAAAGTTCTAAAAACGGAGCAGATAGATGGCATTGGCAGACGCCGATAAAGAACGTGTCTGCGGTTGGTTGTTGCTGTAGCATTCAGAGGCCAAGTTACCTACAAACCAGCTGCTCACCATCAAGTTGTGAACAAAGTAACGAGTCATATTCGGCTCATTCTTCCGCTTGGTAATCCCCCTTTCCGACCCGTGGCCGGCATCAAAGAGGAAACAGTTGCCAGTGTACTCCGTACAGAGATTCTAATGAGGCATTCACGGCATGCAAAAGCACGCTTTTGAATCCAAGCGGGAAGCACATGAAAGACTGTCAACGTAGGCAGTACCACTACCCAGGGCGTTTCAGTACACATGTACCTCGATTCCTCGAAACAGACAGTCGGCTTTGTCCCAAGCTGGATTTGTTCGAATACTTCCCCGCGTGCTAGAAGCACCCCTCCTCTCGCTCGATTTGGAACTTTCGTCGGGATTGGCCTCCAGGCCTTCATCGAATATCGGCTGAAATTGTCCAGCGGACCGCCGAAAAGGGAAGCTTGTCTAGTTATTGAAGCCCACACCTTCGAGGCACTCTCTGCCACTGAATGTCATGTGAAAATTCATAACATGACAAGGCTGTATGCATGACTTGACCATACAAACATACGGAGTACATCTGCAGCATCATGTACATTACAGTAAGTGCATGCATGCCGTGGAGATACCCTGCGTTTAGCGACGGCAACGACAGGAGTTTCCGCAAGGTCTAGGTATCAAGACTTCGTACGTATGCCGGCATGTAGGCAGGTAGTACGGTCTCATTGTGCCCACTGCCAAAAAGTGTCAAACGACCAAAGTGTCCATATCCGCAACCGGTCCGTCATGGGGTCCGCAACGGCCGTGACAGAGGAATCCCTGTGATCAACAACCTGCATATGGGTGTCGGGACTCGGGAACATACTCCGTAAACGAGCCTCGGCGAAGCTTGTCGCGAATTCTGCATTGCCAGTTCTGGATGAGGAGGAGAAAATTGGAGGGACTCAAGAGTAGGTACCTAGGTACCTAGGTAAGTACATATTCGCTCCCAAGTTTCATGTCTCGGCGCCTGTGGCAAAGACACAGTGGGGTAGTTTCAAGAATTCCTAGCTCTTGACCAGGGTGACAGCCCCAGACGTGACCCCTTCCTTACATGGACTGAGACGACCTTGTGCAGATGTCTTATCTACCCGGTTCGAGACGAGACGACCCATCGTACGGAGTATTCTGTGTTGATACGGAGTACTCCGTATGTACTCTGTAGGTACTCCGTAGGTACTTATGTATATTTTGTGTTGCACCGAAGCAGCACATGGCTCAAACTGATTTGCCCACCGTGAGTCTTGCAAAGTTGCAATGACAGCTTCTTCAACACATCAGACAATTTCGATCTTTACGGAGCTACTCCGTGATACTGCCAAGAGACGAGGCACTAGCGTTGTTCAGCGGCAGCTAAGAGCTTTATAATCAACACCCATAATGACTACCTATCGGAATCGATCAGTCTCCAACTCGTTTTCTTTTAGATAGTAGTCGTTGCTGTTGCTGTGATGTATATCTACATACATGTCTTTTGCGTGTCTGCATTTCAACTCTCGAAGAATCGAGGTCCACACACGTACCGTAGCGTAACGGCGGCTGGAGCTGACGAAAAGAGCATACCGTAGGCAATTCATCTGTCGTGGAATAAACTAAGACAGTTTGTCATCCGATGAAAAGTAATACCAAATAGGCATAACACAGTGTATACCCTGCGGGGTGTTTCGTCCAAAGATCAACCCAATCCCAACACGAGCTGGGCCTCAACATGTTCAGAAGAAGTCCATCCGTCCCGACATCGAAGCGCAACGTGGCATTGTGAGGGCCTTGTGTGGAATCGTGCATGAAAAGACTGTTACGCATTCGACGAGAACGAGCCCAACTTGCTGCAGCTTGGGGAAGACGACAGCAGGAGGGAGTCTTGCAAAGCCGGAAGTGGCCTACATGTGACTATCTCCGTGAGGACGTACAACGCTTCCGCCTCCGTGTTGAGCAGATCGTTGGAAGGAATTGGTGCAACTCATGTCAAGGCGAACTCAAAGGCGGACTTATTATTAGCCCAGAGCGCAGCCGCTTCTGGAACGCCTACACAAGTTCAGAGTACGGAGTACCGCCAGTTTATGTAGAGATGTTACAACTTGCAACGCACCTTTGGTTGATACCTCCAAGGAGAGGTATGTAATGGCTGGCTGGGGAATCAACGCTCAATGTGGCGCCCGTTGGTGGCTGCCGGGCATGGCCCAGCCACGAGAAATTGCGGGCGTCGAGCACAACGTGGCTAGCACCTGCACAATGCCCTCGTCTCCCTGCAAGCGCCACCCGTTGTTCGGTTGGCCCCTTTTACTACACCGCCCGGCGCCGGGTCAAAGTTCAAACGGCTGGCTCATCGGTGCAACTTGGCTGGATCTCGAGTCCTCGACTCCTCGAGGCGGAGAACGGCTAATTTGTGTGTGTATATGGACTGTACGGACTCCGGAGTACAGTAGTAGGCGGCAACTACCTACCTGGTAGTCTGTACTCTGTAGCAGTGTACGGGAGTACTACATAGCTACCTTAGGTACCTACTGTTGCAGACTCGTTGTGGCTGACCTGCCGTTCCGCCAAACTAGGACGCGCGGGGTCTGAAAGCGGAAAGGGCAGGCCAGGGCAGGCCAGGCCAGGCAAAAGCAAAGGCATGCCTCTGCTGAACACCAAGCTGTATCCCCAAAAGAACCACTGGAAGCCCACGACACTGACGGAAATCATGGACAAGAGAATAAGCTGCAG